>JAODTR010000014.1:2813141-2816072 GCA_025399935.1 Amblyopsis rosae
TAGCACTTGACAGCGGGTCTTAAAAAGATGAACTTTACTACAGTCTGGTATACTTAGAGGCTCCATCCAGGTATAAGGGTGGCCATTTTTGTCATGATCCTCTCATTATTAAGATAGAAATTGACACCAAAGATGCAGTGCAAAATGATATGCACCTCTTCAACCGGATTGGTGTTTTCCCTTGAGCAGTGGCAGGGTGTTTGGAAAGCCGCTGCTGCCAAAAACCAAGTGCTCGTTCAATTATGCTGGTAGAAAACAGATATGCATTTGGTTAGAAAGGCAAGTGCAAGATAATTGCCTGTTTCTTTAAACCAAGATTGCCAAGAGATTCTATTAGGGGTTGTTATTATTGAAAGCCTGAAAGGCTCTATCTCGGTTGCATATTGATTTTTCTCTTCCACGATTTAAGATAGAATTTCTCAGAAACAACTTAAAGAAAGTAACAATGGATTGGTAATAAAAACAACATATTGATAGGCGAAGCAGTCAGCAAATGTGTCACTACGAAAAATAAAAATACAGTTTTAGGCATAACATTCATAATCTATAGTTAAAGCAATATATGTGTATGTTTGAATGTTGCCTTATTCAGTTGGCCTATCATTAGCTATAGGGCAGGAATGATGATGATGATGATGATGATGATGGTGATGGTGATGATGGTGATGGTGATGATGACGATGATGGTGATGAAAGTTATCTGTTAAGTGAACTTTCTTCCCGTTGGTCTGGTGATGGTACCGATGTCTTGCTGAGAACAGCAGCGGAATAAGGCAGAAATCCACTCTCGGACCTTTGCCCCGAAGCTGTGCAGGTAAAGTCTGCGCTGGCGCTCCTGGAACCTAGCGCGCTTGCAGCCTGGCTGCTGTGGCAGCTGAGACACGAACACGGCCCAGAGGCAGAAGGAGCGCTGACGGCCGCAGCTGCCGCAGCAGCGGCAGCTGCTGCTGACGCCGCCGCGGAGCTGTTGAGGCCTGCGGGTGACTGATAAAGTCCTGGGTGCCTGAAACTACAGAGGAGTTCAGGTCGCGAGTAGGGATGAGAGAGTGCGCGGAACGTGTCGAGAGGGCGAATGGAAGTGGCGAAAGGTGACGAGGCAGCACCTGTCGCGGCAGCGGCAGCGGCTGCTGCAGTGACACCAACATGCGGGTAGTAGTGTAGAGGCATGTGCGAATGGAAAGGGTACGGTAGACTTCCAGTAGCTGCCGCGTGCGTCATCATGTAGGTGTAAAAGCTTGGGTCTGCTGGATGGGGCCAAGACATCGCCAAGCGCTGCCTTTTATCCTTCATCCGCCTGTTCTGGAACCACACCTGTAGATAGCAGAAAAGGCCATTTCAAACTATATGTTTTTTCTCTCTCTCTCCAACCTAGACCAGAGGAGTAGTTCACAATTATTTGGGGCTGATGGGCTCTATAATGGAAATTATTCGTGTAGGAAACAGAATTGAACTAATAGGGAGAGTGAGTATTTAGTTTAGGCACAATTTGGCCCTCTCATTTCGATAATATAGTCATTAATCGCACAGAGGCACAATAGCTACCTTAAATATTAACGCAGTGAATTTTAAACGCGAGAAGTATATGGCTACACTTTGTAAATATAATTTGTAGCAAAGCCTATTGTCAGGTAAGCTATTTAAGGCATTGTTTTGACATCAATGTGATCAGGTGTGAACGCGCACTTGTGTGTCCGCTTGTTTAGTCCATTGCACGCTAACGTGAACCTGTGGATATGGATAGATTGGCCTTAAAACGATATAGAATAAATATATCAGATGTTCTATTCCAGCACACGTCTGGCCCACGGTATGATTAAAAATAATAACGAATATATCCCCCTACCTTGATTGTGGTTTCAGGCAGATTTAGCGCTGCGGCTAATTCACATCTTCTTGGCCTCGAAACATAGTTTTCCCTGTAAAATTCTTTTTCCAGTCTTCCGATTTGTTCTCTGGTAAAAGCAGTTCGGTACCTTCTGACTTGATCGGCATTCGAATTGTTTGAGCCTCCCATTGAATTACCGTTCATACTGGAAAGAGACGTAGAGCTTGTGTTGGAAGTCCCAGAATTGCTGTCTGAAAATCCTAAGAAAAAGAGAATAATAAAATAATAATAATAATAATACAAAATAATTGTTGTTTATTTATTAAAATAAATATAGAAATTACTTGCTAACAATAAATAAAACATTATGTAGAACGTCTGTAATGCAATTCAAGTGAAATTGCTATATTTTATTAATTTAATATATATAATGGCTAGGTTTATTTAGGATGCAACTATTTTAATTTTAATCTAGTCTAATATTAGCCTATACATTATATAATAATAAACACTTATAATAATAATAATAATAATAATAATTATTATTATTATTATTATTATTATTATTATTATTATTATTAGAATAATTATAACAATATGAATTATAATACAGCATTGGCTTTATTTAATTACAACATAGATATAGCTTTATACAAAATATAGGATAGGCTACCTTTGTTATTTTCCTTGTGCTGACTCGGGGAGCGATGTGATGGGCATCCCACCTCCACATCGCTGTTCATGTCGGAGTCTTGCGAAACTTCAGGGTATAAGCTCATTTTCTTCCTGTTTTCCAAAGATGAAATTTCCGGTGAGGGAGAATTTTCCCTGTTGTGGTGTGAACCAAAAATACTGTCAATTTCGAATTTGCCTTTGGTTGGTATATCGCCGAGACTTCCATGGAGGGAGGCGGAGGTTATTCTGGGGCTCAGTCGTCCACTATGTTGAGAATTTTCCAGGGCCTCCAGCACTGAATTTCCAGCCGTGTCGGAGAGCCTTTTTCCTGTGACGGGACCGTGCAGACCTCTCTCCATCAGTATCATCTCCTTTCTTATCCTCTCCATCATTAAACCGAGTGGGGGGGGGGGGGGGGGGGGAACACTTTT
>JAODTR010000014.1:2819577-2901865 GCA_025399935.1 Amblyopsis rosae
GACAACACAGCTCTCAGGATCATAGGGACACACAAACCTCTCCACCACGATAAGGTGATGGTTCCCGGAGAGGTGCACTGAATGCAATGTATGCCTATTGCTAATAGTTTACATTCCTTCTAGAACTATAAAAATGGAGAATGCATTACATTCAGCCCTACTAGGATGAGCAAAGAGGGGTTTATAGGTATGACAACAGCAGGGCTTGAACCCAAACCCTTCATGTTGATAGCCAAACACACAAACCCCTCGACTGAACGCCTGGGCCTATAGCAAAAGCGTATTCTTATTATATTTGACTAAATAAATATTAATTATCATTCTTAATTATTAATATTTTTATTTTATTTTGTATTGTCTTATTATAATTTCTGATGTTATACCTACTAATATTTGTATTCCTGTTATGGTTGTTGTTAGCTACACTGTAGTTTATGAGCAGGTTGTATGAATATGTATGAATGTAATTACAATGCCCTAGGCTATTTAATGCAGGCATAACATGACAAAGATTGAGTTTTTGCAAGTTTCCCGCTGTAAAAGTCGGGCCGACCACCTCTGGAAACATGGTTGGCACTACAGTGGTTGAAAACAACATAGTTAAAAACATTGTCATAGGCTACTAGCTTTTATACATGTTAACAATAATTTAATATGTCTACTTCAAATAACAAAAGTAATTAATATTATAGAAAAATGTATTTAGTACAAAAAACATTCAACAATATTGTGACAACCAACCCTGCAATGGGGTTATGGTTGGCTGGTGTTACTTATCAAGAAAAATAAGAAAAATACATTTATTTTTATAGCTCTATAGCACTTTTCTCAGACAAGAGTCAAGTGCTTTACAAGTATAGATAAAACCAAATAATTAAATACAGCCAGTAATAAAACAATAATTGTAACCGGACAAGCCCATTCCTCGGATACACAACCGGAAAAACACAGTAAAAGAACCAAGGTAAAATGACAGTAGAGCTCTACTGGTCCTCCACCGTTTCCACACACTATGTACAGTACATAAATGCACACACACACACATGTTCATGAAATTATTACTATTATTTCATAATAATTTCCTGCCTGAACAAAGAAGTCTTTAGCTGTGTTTTTATGGTATCCACAGACTGCACAGACCTAATGTAGGTTACGTACACTAGGCTGAATTAAAGATGATAGAGTCCCAATACTTAAATTAATTTTGGGGACAACATCTTCAAGGGCAATGACCAATACCTGGGGTATTGATGAGTATTGTCCTTTTTAAACTGCAGGAAATTATTTTCCATCCAAACATTAATGGCCATTAAACAGTCCTCACACTTAAACGAAACATACAGTTGAATATCATCAGCATAAAGATGATAAGAAAGATGATCAGAAATTATTTAAAAATTGCTATTAATCTGTCCCAGTGGGAGCATGTAAAGAGAAAATAAAATAGGTCCCAGCACAGAAGCCTGTAAGGGATCCCACCAGGTTCTGTGCTAGGACCTATTTTATTTTCTTATGACAAAGCAGTAGTGTCTGATAAACATTGTCCAACTGACACAGAAAGGTAAGAAGATAACCAGTCCAAGGCAGATCCTGAAATGCCAACCCACTGATTTAGTCGACTTAAAATAATACGATATCAAGAAAACGAGCTAAGTTCCAGCAAAACTAAAACAGAGCAGTTACTGTACCGGCATCTACAGACATTAAAATGTAATTTAAGACCCTCAGGAGAGCAGTTTCAGTGGAATGCACCTTCCGAAAGCCTTATTGATAACTATCTAAAATATTATTAGCCTCCAAAACTGTAGCTAGTAGCATGGAAACCACTTTTTCCAGTATGTTTGAAAGGAAAGGCAGCTTTAATATGGGCCTATAAATCCTTTCTTGGGTTGGGTCAAGATTCTGCTTTTTTAGTAATGGCTGGACAAGAGCAGTGGACTATTCGGATTGGTGGCTGAGCTGCATACAGTAGCAACGACCAGCCAATCAAAAGCATTCAAAGCAATTAACCTAGTTAACCGAATGTTACAGAACTAGAGATCATATTCAGTGCTGCTCCTTGCTTGTTTGCTGCTCTGTCCAGATTGTTTCTTTGACTGCGAGTTTATGACATTCTGTGAGGTTACAGTAATGTGTTGCCTTACTGATTTTCTCATTGTAATAGTGTACTTAATAATTTCTTAGTTAAGTGCTTGTATAACAGACGTGCACATCCACCTAATCAGTTAACCCCATATTAATATAACATAAAAATACAGTTTAATTATACTGTATTACTTTGTAATGGAGTTAGATGTTGGTATCTTCAACGCGGTTGAATTATGTCATTTTATATATATATCGGTATATGCTGGCTGCAGCATGGTGCGTAATTGTCTCGTACGGAGGTGGTAATGTGGACCCGAGTGCAGGATATTGATGGTATTATGGTTTAATGATGACCGGGTTTGCAGAACCGAACTCAAAAACATAGACACCACTAGACAAAGGAATATAGACAAATGCTCCAGCCCAGGGCAGACAGAAAACAGGGTATTTAACACAAGAAGGGCGATTACAAGTTGGGGACAGGTGAGGCAAACACACATGGAGCAGGGGACACAGCGAGGACATCCACAGGTTGGGAGGGGAAGTGCAGGCAGAGAGACTCAGGGATAACCCAGGAGACAGTCATGACAGTACCCCTCCATCTAGGGATGGCTCCTGACGTCCCACAAAGCCAGGATCAGGATCAGGGAACAGAAATGTGGTCTCTCTTACTGGGACAGGAACTCAAGCAACACTTGAGCCAGAAACAGAAGTCAGCAGACAGGAACAGAACAGGACCAGGGAGAGAGCAGAACCTCATCTGGGGGTCAGGAGCACGCCAATGGAACCAGGGTTAGGAGCATAGTCAGGACAGGAAACAGGGTCTGGATCACATGCAAGACTGGGCCAGGAACACAAGTAGGAGCTGGGACCAGGAACAGACAGGATTGGAACAAACCTGGATTGGTGGTAGATGGCTGGGTCTGCTGGGTCTGCTGGGGCCTGAAGGGAGCATTGAACTTAAATGTGGATCACATGTTGCTTGTTTATTGACTAAACTTCCACCAGAGTAAGGTTCTGACTTCAGATATATTATATATTCCACCAAGCTCCTCAACACTCTACGACCTCTCAGAGTGGCTTCACTATGAGTCATGGTGCTATGTTTTCTATGCGCCAGCAGCACATAAAGGCTCTAAAGAGAAATCGAGCTCCAAATTTGACCGTCATGAAGGGAGAAAGACAGTTCATATTACATGGAACCGACGAAACCTTTGAGATCCCCACTAAGGCAAGAGAAGGTGTGGTGAAGAAGAAGAAACCAGAAAGCAAGGCATTCTGTCTTTTCTGCAACAATACAGAGCATTACCTCAATCCATGCAGTGCTGTCACTTAAGGAGCAGCTCACTGAATGAATCCAGGCCAACAAGCGATGCTGGCGCTGTTCCAGGTCCCATCAATCCGCCCAATGCAACCTGAAGAAATCTTGCAGCCGGTGCCAGTGTAAGCACCTTCAGGTTCTGCATGAGGTAAATGCCAGACCAAGGAGAGTAGGGTTGGGTACCAAAACCCGGTTCACCGGTTGCTATATGATCGGTATCTACCAGACCAAATTAAAACACATATTTCAGTGCCTTATTTCAGTGCCACTTAGACTAAATCTACATTATATGATTTACTTTTAAAATGAGGGTTAAAAACAAAAACAATATACATTCGGACGAGTGTTTTACTTACCCGCTTCACGTGGAAATGTTTACATGACAGGTAGACTGGGCATATGCTGGATCACAGAAACTTTCACTGAAAGGAACCCTTGAGTGTAGGGCGGTCATGGCAATTTATATATTTCCTCTGGTGCTCTGAAGTGGATGTAATCAATCATCACTCATCGCATATTATGACACAAGGTAGGCTACGTTACACATTCCTAAAGCAAAAGGATCTAAAGGGTCATGTTTACCTGTATGGCGGTGGGCCAGCATGTTTGCGCCGCTTTAGATGTTCTACTTAAGACGCCATGGTAAACTACCTACAGATGGCACACATCTGTGGGGTTGTCCATTATATTTAGCGCCAGAAGAAGATGTCAACTAAATGGACTGATTTTATCCAAAGCACTTTACAGTATTTTGCCTCACATACACATTGATACACCAATGGTGATTGCTGCCATGCAAGGTGCAACCAACCACCAGAAGCAGTTGGGGGGGGTTAGGCATCTTGCTCAAGGATGCTTACAGGTAGGTCAACACCGGGGTTTGATCCCAGAACCTTTCGGTTGGTATCGAAATACCCAGACCACTCGACCATCCTGTCCCCCGGTAGCAGCTGTAAGCAACACGACACTCACACATTGTGCGTCAATAGCTTTTAAAATAACACACAAAGCAAATCTGTTTGCATAGGCAAATCTGTTCATCTGAAAGCAAAGTTACATGGCGTATTGTTATCAATAAGTATGTACTGTTCAACGGTTGTTGCCTTGTAAAAGTGTAAACATGACAAATGACTGCCAACAAATTACTATGATGAGTGTCAAGTGCTGGCGTCTTAGGAACAGTCAACAAATTACTGTTAATCATAATAATATTGAATAATAATGAACAGCAAAGAACAAATGTTTCTGTGTGTTGGAGCATGGAGATACCTAAAACATGCAGGGCAGTGGATTTTAAGGACAAGGATTGTGAAACTGTACTAGAACCAATATAGTCAAACATACTATAAATCATATGTACATTTTATTCAAATGCTGGAGTAAATAAATCATGAATAAATTATGTAAAGCTGTTTTGAAACACTGCGTATTAATTAAAGAGATTTTGAATTTTATGTTCAGAATTAAAACTGATTAATACTTGCTGTTGAATAATAATAATAATAATAATAACTTTAAAATTTGTTAAATGTTAAATTTACTACAAAGTGTGAGTGGAAATTTTTGCCTGAGTTTTTTAAAGTAAATATCACTCAATATGTTTTTGAGTGTAAAACATAGTAAGAATAGTAAGAATAGACATATGTTATATATTATGAAGCTAATTCATATGGGTGCCACAACAGGTTGCTGTGTTATTGTATTGATTGTACACATTATACTGCATTTGTTGTGGTAGTAATTTCATGATCATTGTTCTGATTGTAATTGCAGACCTCACTCAAATAGATGTCTTACATGGATCTAATACAAACAATGCAAGATTTAAATCTTATCCTGCCTCCTCTAAACGACATACAGGTTGAATGTATGTAAAACCAATCTTACCAGTCCTATTAAAGTTACCCTACACCATACATAGCGTACTTCAGATGTTATTAGTTCAACGATGCATCCCACGTAAATTCAATAGCATTCGTTGTTGTAGCCCCGCCCACCCTTCCACACACACACACGCACACACACGCACACACACGCACACACACGCACACACACACACACACACACACACACACACACACACACTTCTTGTAGATAAAAAGTCTATGAACGTCTGTCCTTAAACTATCTTAGGTCGCCATCTAGTGACACTGTTATAAAAGTGCAGACTGAACTTAGAAAGTGCAACTGTAAATACAGGCCTATATATGTTACAATATTATATATGGCTATACTAATTGGTTATTGCCTTAAATGTTATATAACGGAATGGAAAAATATGTTTATATTATTTTGTGCAGCATACCATTGAAATGATCAGAACGAAATTTAGTTTTTTCCTTAAAGCCAACATTTTAGTGAAAGCTAACAGTAGCCATACATTCATGATTGCTGAAATGGATGTTTTAGTGATAATGTCATCATGGTTTATATATAGAATTGGTCTATGAGGAATAAGAAGTAACTTACAGGTGTGAGTTAAGGGTGATTGGGACATAAGGTGAAATGCAACTTGGCAGCCTGTATTTTCTCTCCTGATAGGTGAAAATAAAAATAGTAATTTCAATGAGCAGTATCTCTGACACAACATGAAGGGGCAGGGTCAAGCATCAAACAAGGTGATGCCACAAATCCTGAGGTGAGGTAAATTACACCAGTTTTACCCTTTTTTAATTATAAGGTCATACAATTGTCATAGCCAATATATTGAACTAACTTTTAATTGAACCATGTACTACAAAATCAGTAAATACAATGAGATTTTAATGTTTATATTTTAATAATTTAATTTTTATATTGTCCCAATCACCCAGTTTGTGAAAGTGAAAAGTTTAGCACACTAAAAAATCTAAATCTAAAAACATGTCAGAGTCAGTGCCATTGACCTGAGACACTGGCATATATCTGGAGTTTGCGCTGCACAGCTGCCCTCTGCTCCCTTGAGGGATAGGTATACATGTATGTGCATGTGACTATAAAAAGTACATTTAGCGCCTTTACCACTGCAATGCAAAAATATAAATTTATGTTGGTGGGTTTTAACATTAATATTTGCTAATATATCATTATTAGTTTTTTTTTTTAATATATTTAGTATGTAAATTATCGATTATATTGTTTCCATTCTGTTGTTTTGCTTTAAAAAATATGTCACACACAAAACAGCCTGTTTCATTTTCACTTAACATGTTTAACCTTCATTGAACTTATAAACACGCAAACTTCAGCCTTATAGCCTACACAACGACCAACAATTATCTAAAATTAACAAATATGCCTATATAGGCTTCATAACAATTTAATCTCCTTACATTATTTTAAGAGATTTTGGATCAGTTTACACAAACGTGTCACACCTTGGAATAAGATATAGTAACTTATTTCCTTCTTATATGTTTATGTAACAACTTATGGATCACACAAATATATCATGTGTTGGGCTAATGTTGGGATAATGAAAATGCTTGCACAAGGCAGAATAAAAAAAATGTCCCATGCCCATAGGTCTTATGAGAGTTGGGTGAATATAGCTATTTGCTTAATAGTTTTGTTTAAAGTATAGCCTATTACTAAAATATATTTTACATTTCGAATCATTCAAATATGTTTTCCGTACAGCGCTTTTTCTTTAAAAAAAATGCTAATTTGTAGTTATTATTTTCAGTTCATTATTTCCTTTGCTGATAAAACCAAGGTATGGCGTGCTCTGTATTAAACAGTGTTTGATATTATTTTTACACCTGACACCCGCAGGCCTATATGCGTATAGACTATGCGTACTCACCTATTTTAGGTTTGTTAAAATCCTTGTTGTCTCAGTGAGTAGAAAACAGTTTTACGATGTCTCCAGTTTGCACTTGTTTACCGAGAGTATGAGGATCAACGACTTAAGTAGATTCCGCAAGTTGTGTTGCAGTTATATCCATAAGCCAATTCAGTTATATATATATCGTGACACATTATCAAAATCTGGAATAATGTATACGCAACGCTCTTTTCAGTCCAAATAACTTGAACAAGAGTAAGCCTTCAACAAGTTTATTACCAAGGACAAAAGACAGCGGATATGACTTCCTTCAAAGGATTGGAAAAGCGACCAACAATTTGTCGTAAACCTTGAACGAGAGGAACAGCAGGCCTATATTGGACTATACATTAAATATAGTAGTCCTGTTATTTATGTTCCCCAACATATTACCTTTGTTGCACATAATATCTTATACACTTTTGCTTTCCACAAGTTGTTCACCTGCTGGTGAGATGTTGATTTATACATTAGAGATAGCTTTCTGATTTTAGTTATTTAAAATAATATGCATATCATTAAACGTTATTGTTTATTATTTTATCAGAGGAATGGAACGCCTTTAACAGACCTTTTACATATTTATTTGGAGGTTTGAACGTTTATCACTCTTACAGCATGTGTTACAAAGTCGATCATGTAGCTATAGACTAGAATGCTTTTTTCAGCACCCTTTGTGTTTTTCTGGAAATAAGACATCTCTGTTTTCATATGCCTATTAAATTATTGCCAGCTTTGCTTCAAATTTTACCTATATGCCTGCATACAGTGCATGCCAACTAGAACATAGCAGCAGCACATTTCGGTTAAAGGCCTTAATTAGCTACAGGTCAAATTATATTGTTCACAAAACAACAAACACGTTTATACAATAGGCCAGATAATAACAGCACGTGATCCGATCATATGGTCACTGCAAGGCTATATAGGTTTAAATGTTTCCTTTGCACTTATCATGTTTTTTTATATTGTTATATTATTATAAAAATATGTTTTTATAAGCGACGTAACATGCTTTAGGTTACATTTGATTGAACATATAGCCTACAATCCTCTTCTCCATTGAATAGTCTGTACAAGTTCAAATATGCAATTTGTAGACTTGTATTGCCATCTACTGGATGGTTAGCGCAGCAGACCAAATTATGAGCACTTTTGATTTTTTATCGGTTTTAGGAGTTAAATAATGATGCTTCGTTGCCATTCAGTGAGCTTTTGTTATGAAAGTAAAACACAGTAGCCTACACTCATCGATGAAACATTTGCCAGTTATAAGTCAGACTTGGAATGCTTCACTGCAGCTTGTCATCATTAATTTATATTATCAGTTATATTATCTGCAATTATTTTCATAAATGTAAATTCCTGATTATGTAAAGAGAAGGATTATTTGCAGTCTGCTATACTTTGTTATTATTATTGCTGTAAACTACGCCCAATTTCTCAAGGGCATAACTATTTTCCTGTTAAGAAATATAAAGGAATTTAACCGTTTGGTTTCCACGTGACCCAAAGCCATGAGGCAAAATCAGAAGCCAGAAGACAACGCTAACGGTTATAGTCTTTTATATTTTTTAACAGGAAAATAGTTATGTCCTTGAGAAATTGGGTGTATAGTTTACAACAATAATAATAACAATAGCAGACTGCAAATAATCATTTGCTTTATATAATCAGGAATTAACATTTATGAAAATAATTGCAGATAATATAATATGATCATTGAATGGCATATTTAGTAAAATGTAACAATCCTTATCTAGGCCCTTCATCATGTTTTTAATTGGTGATTGGAGTGGTGTTTTATCTGCATGCACTTTGTGGAAACCTAAAGCCAATTAATAATGTGTTGGCTTTTTATATATATATGCTATCACCTAAATAATTACCATGTTTTGTTTTTGTTTCACTAAGCCTATTATCTAAATCTATACTTGCTCAGACCTCTGTTTCACGTTGTAGCAATCTTTTGATTAGAACATGAAAATGTAGTCTACAATAAGATTTAAGTAAACAATATAAAGTGGCAGTATTTATGCTAATCGCCCACTCTTACTTAAAAATGTTTCCTTATGGAAATATTTTCAAGCAAGGGTGGGACGGAACAATAGTTTGCACATCACGTGCTGCTGCATTGCCAAATCAACAATTACCTGCTCTTTATTCTATCAGTTGCTAAAAGGGTTGCAAGAAGCGTTTGCGAAAGCTCCAATGTGTGAACGTAATCCTTTAAATGCTGGCTATATGGGTTCCTTACTGAATTTTTCTCCCTCTGAGTCGTTATATTATTCCAACTTGCACGGCAATGGAGCCCATATACCCGCACTCCATCAGCTATCCTTTAGGAGAGATGTGCGCTCGCTCCCGTGGACTCGCTCAAGTTCATGCACATCAGCACTACAGACCCGCGCCTTTGGGGGCTACTCTCCGCCGTTTCTATCCAACTCAGTGTCTGTAAACTCGAATACCATCAGCTACGCCAAGGGGCATTTGGACGATACAAGTAGATACTTTCAGGACGCAACACATAGACTACAAGACTCTGGTAAACAGCTTCAAAGCTTTGCAGACGAACACGGAGCCACTGGTACTCCAGAATCTAAATATGAATACTCAAATCTGGAGAGTCGTTCTCTCTCTTCTGCCCCCCAACTCCATTCGAATTCCACAAGTCAAGCCATTGTGACCGATACTAACCTGGAACATGATTCGGTGCATTCTACTTCCAGTAAGCCTACTGTTCCACTTTTACACATGGTAAAACTAATGTATTTTTCAGAGAATCGTGCCTGATCATGCAGTCGTTTCAAGTGTGTTATAGCTTGTTTATTGGAAATTGCACGTCTTAACAGTTTGCTCATTTCTTTACAGGTGCTCCGTGGTGTTCATCTAAAGCTAAAGACAGGAAGAAGAGAAAGCCTTATTCAAAGTCACAACTTGCTTTACTTGAAAATGAATTCATGATTAACGAATTCATAAACAGACAGAAACGCAAAATTCTCTCTGACAGACTGGACCTGAGTGATCAACAAGTGAAAATTTGGTTTCAGAACCGCAGGATGAAGAAGAAGCGACTCGCAATGCGGGAGAAAGCATTTTCTTCATTCTGAGTTTCAACATATAATATCAGATTATGCTGTATGGCCTAATAGCTTTTTATTTTTTTTAAGATATTGATGTATAAAAGATTATTTTTACTGTTTTGGGTTTTTTTGTGTGTTTTTTTTGTGTTTTCTTTTTTTTTTTTGTGCATGTGATCAAATTACAATATTCTAAAACCTACTATATATAGACTTATTGCTTCATAGCCTATCAAAATGAATTGCAAATCAATGCATAACAGGTTTAATTATTGTATAATTAAAATATAGATATATGTAGGCTATTTATGTGTAATTGCTGGATAATAATCTATTGTGTTTCTGATTAACATACAAACATGCAATATGCGTGTGGATTCTGCACACTTTCCGTAACGTTGGCCAGATTTATACTGAGGACATTATATATTTGTGTTTGTTTCGTTTGATGTTCTGCTCCGTGTTTTTGCTTTTGAGTCCAAACGATCATTTGTTAAATTTGTTATTGGTAAGTTATTATGATAATAATAGCATGGTAATTGCCTTGGTTTAATAAAATATGCAAAGTCGAGCCCGTCCTTGAATAGTTTAAAAAAAAAGTTTCATTTTCTTCTTCTTTCTTTCAATGGAATGTAAGCAGATAGCCTATGCTTAATATACCTATTCAGTGTGGATATTACAATTCAGATGTTTAAACTATATAGACGATCTTGTTATACATGCAAATCCAACATAGGCCTATAGCGTCATATAATATTCAAATTGATTTAAGATATTTTCTTTGGATATGTTCTTATATCTTAATAAATCTAAAGGTTAAAGCTTTCACTTTTTTATAAACCAAGCATATCTAACAATGCTGCACAAAACGCAATCACAGCAAACAAGACGATATAGCTTATATAATATTCACTGTTATAATCAAATATTGAATTTCTAAGTTTTAAATTTAAGTAGACATTTTTTAAATTCCAAATGCACCATTTATTGGCCTTGAATGAAAGGAGTCCCCAGAGCCCTTCAGCAGACAGCCAACATCAGTAATGCTTATACTTATGCAGGAGCCTATCTGTTTCTTCTATAAGAAACCTATAGTTCATGCTTTATAATTATTGTTATTCTTCAGTATAGATTTGTCTGAATTGTATTTCTTTTATATAGCAAGTAGGCCTTACCACGTTGATTTTGTCACTTATGGCTTTATCAGTATAGCCTATCTGCCTGCATGCCATGGCAACGCATATCGTTATAGGAGTAAACTTAAAGTGACAGTTTTTCTTAAATGTTTATATCAATTTGATGAAGGGCATGGACAACTTTTAACATCAATCTCTCCAGATCATGCAGGCATCAAAACAAGGTTAAGGTCAAGTTAGGCTGTATGTTGCTGCCTTAAATTAAATACAATATTTCCCCACTTTCTAAGCGTTGTTGTTGGTCTCGATTAATAAACATCAACAATCAACAACAGTCAGCAGCAGACAGAAGACAGATCCAGACCTAACCTAATAGCATAATAGCTACAATAAAGCTAAACCAATGAAGGTCTTCCACTTAATGAATGTGCAAAATAATATATATAGGCTTACTGCATTCATCACAACATAGCCTAATACACCCAGCCTATATCATGTGGCCTGGATGAAATTACAATACTAATAATATTAATATCATTATTATTATTATTATTATTATTATTATTAATATTATTATTACTACTACTGCAAATACTACTACTACTACTAGTACTACTATACTACTACTACTACTACTACTACTACTACTACTAATAATAATAATAATAATAATAATAATAATAATAATAATCTATTGGCTATCGTTATAATAACACTATTCATGTTATACATATTATTGTCTATATTGCGTTTATAGTCTACATATAGGGTAGCCTTTTTTGTCATCTACTGCTTTGGGTATATGCATATGAGTCCTATGTTTATTTAAACATTTAGGCTATTCATTGTTTCTCTTTAGACGGTGACATTTGAGTATATGTTGCGGCCTTTAAATAAGTCAACAGTAACCTACAGGTTCATTCATGACGTTGAAAGATAATAATGTTTTCGAAAGAATATATGTTTGCATATTTAAGTGCTATTTATGTGACGTATGCCTAATAGTTAGGCTATGTACTAGTGTATATGTTTTTAGGCTATGCTAAATTTAACAAAATAAACTAAGACGAAAATAGCATATGCCTAACTGATAGCATAGCCTTAACCAGCTTTTACTTCCTTATAGAGTAGGCCTATACCTCAACATCGCAGTCTTCTTCTAAAAGCCTGCACTCAACAATAAAGCTTTCCTTTGTTGGTGTAATAAAATAATTTGGTGCAGACCGTTGTTAGTGGAGTTTTGGCGCATCACTTAAGATGACCGCAGACGGTTAAAGGCGCTATTGTTTTTGTAATTGGCAATGGTATGCTTCTTTAAAAATAACAATGCGTTTCATTGTTTAGTTTAGACTATGATATTTTGTTTGAAAATATTCCAATAAACTATGTGTAGTCAACATTTTAACATTAATTTCAAACAAATTTCTAGAAAAACTAAAACATGAAATAGCCTGCTGTCATAGCATATATAGCCCAGCTTTCACTTTAGCCAAGGCTAAATAACTGTTGATCAATATTATATTAGGATATTTAAATGTAATTCCAAATTGGTAAATCAAAGAGGATACGTTTCAACTGCTGTACAGCTATTCTTATTATTACTAGTCTATTATTAATAATATTTGCAGTACAAAAACATTGTGTGTGATCAATGAAAACGGCTAGCTACGTGGCCCAGCAATTAAAAGTTTCGTAGAATGAGTGGAGGCACATTTCAATGTTTGCAATCTATGTTTGCAATGTTTGCAATCAAAAATACGAATTGGACCTACAGACCTATATGTGCGGCTGATATTGCAGAATGAAGTATATGCTATACTCTCAACCTTTGACGAAATAATCCGTCGATGCTTTACACATTTCTTTTCCGTGAGCTATAGGACAAGAAGGCAGAGAGGAGTTGCCTGTGCGCCCAGACAACCAATGAACTCTCGTGCAAGCGCCCACTTGAGTTTCCTTGGACAGTTTTTAATGACTGATATTGATGTATGGTAATTTCTTTACCGGATCACATGACACAATTACCTCAAGAATCGATCAAGATGAATTGCAGGTCTGCCTAGGTTACCCTTTTTTCCGCTTTTGCGAGTTCTCTCCACACGACTACGGTGCTATAGCCTACATGGACAAAGTTTAACACACTGGCTGATAATTCCTTTCACTATTGCAAGAGGAAAGGGAAAAGATGACGGAATACGATGATCGTGGCAATTGTGCGTCAAATATGTATTTACCGAGTTGTACTTATTATGTTTCGACGCCCGATTTTCCATCGGTCACGTCTTTTCTACCACAGACTACTTCGTGTCAAATTAATTTCCCATACTCTCCCAACATAGCTCAAATCCAGCCTGTACGAGAAGTCGGTTTCAGAGATTATGGATTGGATCATCCCAGTAAATGGCACTACAGGGGCAATTACGCCTCTTATTATTCAGCCGACGAGATAATGCATCGGGATTTAATCCAGTCCTCTAGCAGAGCGGATGTGATATTCAAAAATGACTCGTTGTATGGCCACGGTAGGCCTACGAACTCGCCGTGCAATTTCCTCGCCAATGTTGGCCGAAATGGAGTGCTTCCTCAAGGGTTTGACCAGTTTCTGGATATTGCTAACTCTGAGAAGCCCAGCCCCGAGCACCCCAAACAAAAGACAGACTCTTCTCTCCCCAGGGATGTCCCAAACAATGAAAATCAGACTTCAAATAAAACAGAACAGTCCAAGGCAGACCCATCTGAAAGCACCGAAGAGGATTCATCCTCCAACTACGACAAGAACAACGAACGGAGTAGGTAGAACTGCAGACAAAGGCAGAGTAACCCAGTGTCAGGCGACGTTTAAGTGCCTCTTTATAAGCATGCAAAACCTTTATACCCCAATAACATTTATTTTATTGCTATAAATATATTTACAGTGTCCGATCAACGGATTTAATAACCAGCAGTTATCTTGTTCTATTCATATCGATATCTTTGTCGCATATAAATATTTGATGATATGGTTCATTGTATTTAGAATATTTCTGCGTTGTTTGCCTACATAGTCGCATACTGTGAACAAAATATGTCTACGTGGCTAAACCTTTAATATTCAAACAAAAATATACAAATGTACAAGTCATCCTCTATTTATTTCATGCTGTGTGTGGGGGTATATGCACGTGCATGTGTGTGTGTGTGTGTGTGTGTGTGTGTGTGTGCGTGTAGCCACGCATGTGCTTATATGCAGTGCACCACTGCAGAAAGAAAGCCTTTGTACTGAAAGAGGACAGTTATCCTGAAGTTTGCAATCCTTAGAAGAAACACTGTATTGATATGCTTGCTCCTTCCTATACTAAACTTAATTGTTTTATTTTCAGGTTCAACAAAAACACGAAAAAAGAGATGCCCTTACTCCAAATTCCAGATTCGAGAACTTGAACGAGAGTTCTTCTTCAACGTGTACATAAACAAAGAGAAGCGCCTTCAACTGTCCCGAATGTTAAACCTATCAGATCGGCAGGTGAAGATCTGGTTTCAAAACAGAAGAATGAAAGAGAAAAAAATCAACCGGGATCGTCTACAATATTTTACTGGGAATCCTTTATTCTGACAATTTACCTTGTGGAGCCGATATGCTCACCGGATGCATTAAGGCCTGCATCATATAGGTACAATACTGAGGAACGCAACATTTTTTTTTACGTGGTAGCGCTTTGCTGACCATTTTAACTGTCAAACATTTCTGTCCATGGTGTGAACGCGAATAGCCTGATGAAACGCATTTATCTTAATTACGTTGGCTTCATCATCACGGCCTAGCTATTTTAATCATAACCCGCTTGTTGTATTTATTTGCCTTCATACTGTATTATAGTTAGCAACACACATTTCAGTAGGCAGGCGCCATGTGTAGCCAACCTACTACTCTGAAATTATTTATAAATATTTATAAAGTATTGTGTTTATATTTCAATTAGGCTATACTTTAGTGTTTGTAACAATAACCTGATACAATCCAAACAAACCACCATCAGAATGTTGTAATCAGTTTGCTTAAATTTGACCTAAATTCACGATTGTTTTCTTTTAACACTGGATTGTATACCTACTAAACCTTGAACTGTCTAGACGGTACAATAAAAGTAGCTGTAAATGTCTAAATAGGGGCAACTGGACCTTTGTTGTTGAATACAACGTGAGTGATATTTCCTTGTCTTAACGTCAGGGTGAAATGTAAAGAAAAGAAAGAAAATATGATGCTAATTCATTTCGTTTGCTTGTATAGACCTTTATCTCTGGGGCGCCTTTAATAGCTAATACATTAATTTTAACATGTGGATATATTTTCTAGGTCATTTAGCTGATAACAATTAATATGTGCTAAACCTTAGAAATGTTCTTCATTCTTCAAAAACGGACATTAAAGGTTCTACTGGTTTTACCTATTGTTTATGTTGACATTTTATAATAATTGGCCCTACCCTTCTCTTTGTAACCTCGAGTTCGATCATTCATGCAATATATTTTATAAATAATTAAATATTTGTATACCAAGCAAGTTGATTTATTGATAAAACGTTTCTTGGGTACTTTTGAGACACATCTGGCAAATAATACAATCACACTGTTACCTATAGGCTACATCTTATTATTCAAAAAACATATTTCTTTATTGAATCAACATATAAATGCACAATACAATTAAAAATGTTTTACATAATATATTATGCATTCCACCATTGCCATACAGTAGCCTAATACATGTGTCTTGCATTGCATTGTCCGAAGTCCTATTCTGCCTTCTTATAATATCCACACGATGGCAGGCTTGTAGCTTCCTTTGATAAAGTGAAACTACCATAGTCTTTATTAATATAATGAATATGGCTATTCTTTCATTGCTATCCTTTCATTGAATAACGATCAATATGTAACATTTGATCGTATAGTATGCTGTATTATTGTATTTGTTTTGTCTTCTTTCCTAAACGTTTCTTTATTTTCTATAGTCCAAAACCACACCATTTTATTTTGTAGTTGAACATTGTCACGTTAATCTTTCTGCAAATATCAAGATCGATTTAATTAATCTCTAATCAAATATAAATAATATGTGTAAATAATAATAACACCTAATTTCAAGGAAATCGTATAGGCTTTAGGCTATACATTTAATAATAACTGATGTCATTATATGCATAGAAAGAGGAATATGTTTAAATACGAATGTGCATGACTTGGTAAAGGTACATTACCTTATGCTGATTGAATAAAGCAACATCACTTTGTCGTGTTTACTTTTAATCATCAATTTTACATGTTGCGTCTTTGAAATTGACAATAGGCCTATACAGGGAAATATTTGTGCAGCTTTTAATCAATTAAAATCAAATTATTAATAACATTGTTGAAAAGCATGTGGCTTTTTCATTTGTTATTTTGGTTTAGTGCAAATAATTATAATTCTCCAATTATTTCAATTTGTAAAAGCTAACTATTATATCTGCTAATCAGGATAAGCTACAGTACATTTAAAACGCTGTTATAATTACAGAATCTTACGTTAAATGATTACAATTCAAAGTACATGCGAAAGCAAAATATAATGGTGCATGCATATGCAAATACACATTTATTAACGTATGTGCATTTGGCATAGGGCATATCGAACTTCTTATATGTTGCATATTTCTGTTGAGCATAGTCTATTTGGGTGTTCTTTTTTATATCGGTTGTTGCAATGGACATTAAAACCCATTATAGCTCAAAACTGTTAAATTAAGACATACACATAATAGATATGTTAAGGAAAATTACAAGCTAAACATTTATCGACTATGTGTAGCTAGGCCTATTTTAAGTCCTCTGTGATTAAAAATATATTTTGCATTTTCTTTCAATGAACACATTAACCTATAATTTTTTGGATCAGGACGATCGACAGCCATCCTTGTTAAATACAGGTTTTATTATTATTATTATTATTATTATTATTAATAATAATAATAATAATAATAATAATGGGCTAATAGGCTATATTGTTAAATACATTTTAATGTGAGTGTTTTGTGTCTGACAATTACTCAAACCAATAAATAACACGTTTAAGATTTAAATATTACGAAAATTTATGAAAAAATCTCTCAAATGGATTTGGGTCTAAATATTTAGCGCACTGACTTAAACATATATACCTTTTTGTAGTCTATAGTGAACGATAGTTTAGATATGGGATTTTCTGTAAATAATTCAATAGAACGGGCTCCATTTTAAAAGGCTGCAGCAGGCCTTGCGCAATGCTACACAAGTCCATGCCCTCACTCTCTTTCTCAGTCACCACACTCAAACACACACACACTCTCTCTCTCTCTCTCTCTCTCTCTCTCTCTCTCTCTCTCTCTCTCTCTCTCTCTCTCTCCCCCCCCCTCTCGCTAGGCACGGCTTGCGGCTGTTTCACGCGTTAGACCAATGAATAAAGGTATCTGTGAAATGCGAAACTGCACGTAATCCGATTTAGTGTTTTTTTTAACTTAATTTACTTAGCTTCAAACCTGGAGAACATGTACTAGTCTCGAAATCAATTTCAAGTCCGTGTTCTAGGTGTCGCTGTTGACCACGTCTGCGCGAGACTTAAGTCAATGCGTCTGTGTACTGCGAACAGAGACTGCGTCTCAAGGCCATTTTCAAATTTCATTGGTGGGCTTGTCATGTGGTCAGAGAGGCATCCTGAGTTACACGGAGATTGTTTTCCTAATATGTCATCTTACAAAGGACATCTCTCTCCTGTATAGAACTTAATCAAAATGTCCTTTTCCAGTAGCTCTCCTGCAGCAAATACGTTTTTAGTGGATTCTTTAATTGGGGCTTGCAGGACGGACAGTTTTTACTCCAACAGCAACATGTACATGCCGCCCGGTTCTGAAATGGGAACTTACGGAATGCAAACCTGTGGATTTCTGCCGTCTTTCAGCAAAAGGGGGGAGGCCAGTCACCAAAGCATGGCCACGAATGTCTCGTACATACCTCAAATAGATAACTGGACTGATCCGACTAGATCGTGCCGATTAGAACAATCCAGCCAAATGTCGAACTGTACATTTGCACAGAGCATAAAGGAAGAGAGTAATTGCTGCATGTACGATAAGAGAGCCAATAAAGTCACCTCGTCAGAAATTCCGGAATATCATTCGAACGTCATTCCCGAATCCTGTTCTGCTGATGGCCCCGAGATCCCAGTTCCTGGCTATTTTAGACTTAGCCAAACTTATGCGAGTGGAAAACATCAAGAATACTGTCAAGAGGCGACAAGCCCAAATACGACACTGCTGCAACTCAACCGAGTCACTCCCAAATCGCAGCCTTCTTACACCGATGTGGAAAAGAAAATAGGTGATGTGCCGCAAAACAGAGAGACCTCCAGGACACCCGTTCCCAAAGAAAGCCCTGACCAGGAGTCAACCGCAGATGAGAAACTCTGTTCCACTGACGCCCCTGTGTCCAGCCCCGAGTTGCCACAGAAGGAAGCGAAAGGTGGGTAGGATACAATAAAAATGATGCTGTAATGCGAACGCTCCAGCATCATAAAACCCAGTATAAAACACAAACAACCCTAAGTCGTAATGTTTAATGAGAGCCCTTCTCGGGTTGCAGTTAACAGAATACAATGCAGCCACTTGTTTTTTATTAAATAGGAGAATAATTTTGTAAATGTCTACTTACTGTAAACATTAATTCTGAAAAGATATGCATATTTGATTTAATTGAATTGCTTATAGCCTAAGATGTATATAAATTAACAGGCCAATATTTTCTACTGTAAGAGATTTTCGACCAAATTGTTTCATGGGTGCAAATTACATGATGCTAACTGATTCTTGAAAGTTTAAAGCATTTATACAAATACAACACATTGCTGGGCCTATTATTATGTTAGGCCTCAGACGTTATAATATTTTAAACAAATATAGACTAATATGTCATATTTATTACGGCATTGATCTGATTTTGCCTAGCTGGCATATTATTTAAATAATATTTATAGACTAGTTAAAACATTTTTTTTTATTCATAAAATGGATTCCCCTTTGTTGTGAATTTTTTGAAAAAGTGTTACATGCATATGCTACCATGCTACATAGGCCTATTTAACTTCTTTATAGGCCAACGTGTGTACTCTTAAACGTCTTTCAATCTCTTTCAGAGTGCAAGAGTGATACGCCAACAAGCAACTGGTTAACCGCTAAAAGTGGCCGAAAGAAGAGATGTCCATACACAAAGCACCAGACCTTAGAATTGGAAAAAGAGTTTCTGTTCAACATGTATTTGACACGAGAGCGCCGCCTAGAGATCAGTCGAAGCGTCAACCTGACTGATAGACAGGTCAAGATCTGGTTTCAAAATCGTAGGATGAAACTGAAGAAAATGAGCAGAGAAAATCGCATCCGTGAACTTACATCAAATCTTACATTTTCCTGAACTTGCGTCTAAAGGTGATAGTTGTTTATCTCCAATCCATTCGGGTTGATGCCTTGGATGCATTGGACCTTTAACTTTCAATTACAACGAAACTGTGACTAAAATTGACAATTGTATTATGCTACCTTCGCATTGTGTGTATGTTTTGCTGCATTTTATTCACAGGGTAACAATTAGGTTATAAATGTATACGCATTTCTCTGTTAATAGGTATTGCTATAGCCTTTTTGCCGTAAAAAGATGTCACAACGACGACCTATTTGTACAGAATCTGTTTACATTCACAGTGACCCATGTTTGTGCTGAGCGAGCGCGGCTCTATCGTGAAACTAGTATGCCTTTTAAATGGCTGTAGCCTACATTTGGTAACCTGTGAATCTATTGCATGTTTGTGGCATGTATCCTGCAATAAATAGATTGAAATTCTATCATGTTTTTTTATATGTGATATTGGGCTAACAACCTAACATTGTACAGATTCAACATTCTGAACTGGCTATTTGCTTAGAAACTCTTAATTGGTATGTTCTGCTTTGTCTTACTTTTAGTAGTATGATCTGTTCTGTGCCAGTTTGATATAAAGGAAAGATGCATATGCAGAGACCATTGTTCTACGGTCTATAATGCTCGATGGTCTCAGCTAAAAGCATGTAGCCTAAATCACACTTGCCACAAATAGTCACACTTTTTTAAAATACGGTCACATATTTTTGAACTATAGGTAGCAAATTATCTTTTAATTATGAAAATGTGCTTGTCAGCTAAACGATTACTATATGCTATTAAAACAGTCAATATAAATAGAACAGTTAACTTAGATGACAGAAGGTCTATATGGCTACTTTCTTCTGGCTATATATATCGCTTTCACCAACATCAAAGTAAACCTGAATTTTACTATTTATTTGCCATTGCATAAAAAATAGTTATTGTGAAATTATGAAATAACGAGGAATTAATTCATATTTTCAGGCAAAGAATAATTCGTTCATATGTTCAGGAATGTCTACTTTCAGTAGGCCTATGCCTATAATAGTGTAGGCACATTTCTTACTTAAAATATATTGTTTGTTGTAATATGTCCAAAAACAGCTAACAAACAATAATTGCACATCTATTGTAATGTGCATCAATGGCCATCTTGCACTATTCAATCCAATTATAGAAGAAAATACATTAGGAAATAGCCTAACACTGTTTTATCGGTTTTTGTACTAATATGTCTAATATATTGGATTATATGCTTGTATACCAACACATTTGTATACTTAAAGTGAAGGTCGCAGCATGCTGTTCTTAGTGGGCTAACACAACAATGTAATTATCAGATTCGATCAAAATAATACTATGCATGCATGCTATTCTCTCCGTTTAAAAAATATATCTACAGAAGGATCTTTTTTATTAAGGCCATGCAGGCTATAATCACACACACCTCATAAAACATGTATTGATACATTAAGACATCAATGCCCTCCTTTGAAATAACACAACCAATAACACAAACGTTTTACAAATCTCAATCCCGCATGAATCCTGTTCAGAAAGAGTTCAGGGAAAAAATCTTCACAGAATAGAAATTAACAATGGGCACAATAACGGAAATTACGTCTGCTATTTTACAGCATGTTATTACATTGATTTTACGAGGACTTCGTAGTCTATAAAACCTTTTACTAGCAATGGGCGTATCATGACAATATTCTAAGGGTTTCCTTTCTTTAAATAAAAAAGATGAAGATATAGACCATAGATGATTACATGTTTTGTGTATATAAATATGGATATTAGCCTGTCCGGAATTCATAAAAACAGGGCGCAAGTATAGGGAAAACCATAGGCTACTTATTCTGACATTTTCTTCACATCTTTGTATGGCCTTCCTGAAATTAATCTTTTATTAAACACAGATATCAGATGACTGATTTAGTCGCTGTATTGGTAAATATGATCACGTGATCCATGTAACCAATCCCCGTAGATGAGGCCAGCAAACTTACTATGATTGTTCAGGGGGAAGCTTCCCGTAACAGTGTAACCTTTTATATGAGAACGAGGGGATCAAAATGTCTACCAGTAGCACTCTTACTAACTGCTATGTTGATTCTATAATGGGACACGAGACAGAGGATTTATATGGCGCACGCTTTATTCAAAGTCCGCATACTATGGCCTCGAGGCTACCAGGTACAGGGGACAACGCACGTTTCTCATCTTGCAACTTTGCGCCGAAGTCAGCCGTTTTTCCGCAATCCTGGTCGTCGATTCATCCGCAGCCCACCACAGCACTGCCGGGAATATATCATCCATACGTTCACCAGACTCATCTGTCTGCTTCGGATGGCAGATATGTCCGCTCCTGGATAGACCCCATATCCAACCACGTTGCCTTTTCCGGATATCACTCCAACAATCGGCAGTATTCAAAGCCCGAAAGTCTTCCATCGAAAAGCACCGATTGTGACACTTTTGAAAGGGAGACTCGGCCAGTCGCTACTGATTTCGCTGATGGACCCGAGTGCATCGAGAAGGCAGCAAAAGAGAACATTGGAAGTGATCTTTCGAGCCATGGCGAGCCTAAAGAAGAGAAACAACAACTTGACCCAAGTAAGTAAACGAAATAGACCCCTGATTTACAACCCCAAGAACTGCATGAGCTGTGTGTGTAAACCTGGTTTTACTAACCTATAAAAGTGTCTCGTGCTACGACTCGGGAAAAATAATGCACGAGTAATATGCCATTGCATATGAAAGTAAGACAACCTAATTCCAATCGCTGTATTTGAAAACAATAATAAAAGCGTTCGATGTGCTGTTATCTTCCTCCTTTGCAGACAACCCTGCGGCCAACTGGATTCATGCACGCTCGACGAGAAAGAAGCGATGCCCGTACACAAAATACCAGACTTTAGAACTAGAAAAAGAATTTCTCTATAACATGTACCTGACCAGAGACCGACGCTACGAAGTCGCCCGTATACTTAGTTTAACAGAGAGACAGGTGAAAATCTGGTTCCAGAACAGAAGGATGAAAATGAAGAAGGTTAACAGGGAGAGAAGCTGCAAAGACTAGCTGTGATTTGTTGCCATTATCCCACATCTTTTATAAGGATGCCGCAATGAAACTAGTGGGATCTTAGAAATCTGTTGTATAGGCGTCCTAGACTTTCAAGTTTTCGTGAAGCCTAAGGATTAATATTGTGATATTGGTACAGAGGACCCCCGATAACCTGTATTTAAAATAGGCTTAATTTGTTTATTTGTTTGACAGCCTGTGTAACATTAAGAGTAATCACTGCACTTATCTGATTATAAATTAGGTATATATATTCTTTTGTTTCTTTTTATATTTTTTACTTATTTTGTGCAGCGTGGGCATTGGCTGCGTTTTGTCTCAGGTAGGTATACATATTTCGTTATATTGCATTTTCATAAATCATATTCGCACTTCACAAGATTCATTGAGGAATTGTTTCCCACTGGATGTTTCTAGATCCAAAAGTATATCCGGCGTCATGTCCTCTGCTAAGGCAGTGTTAAGTCCAATTTCAGTCCCATTAGCCTAACAAACACATTTGGTATTTGTATCAGTAGTCCACAATTTCCACTTGACCTCCAAACACTATTAAGTCATTTAGGTATTTATGAACATACCTGAAGTGCAAAGTCGTACAGTTAGACAACATTCAAATGGTTTTAAATTATCAATGCCGGAAACCTTTTGTAGGCCTCTGCCTAACTGGAATCCATAATGAAAATTCCAAAACATTATAGATAACTTTGTACGATTTTAGATAATCCTTTAGAAAGCTATTGTATGTGATCAAAATGTATTAAAGCCTTTGTTGGAGTAAACTGGGGGTTTCAACTTGCCATTATTAGAGGAACTAATAAAGTGTTTACGATTGAGTGAGGTGTTGGGCATATTTCGAATTTATTGTCCAACTTGTACGTGTAATTACTTTAAAGCAGGAAGAAACACGGTCCAATAAAGCTATAGAAATGGCTAGACGTCTGGCCTAAATTAGTTTATGGGTCAGGCCAGCAATTACATTCTCCTTTGAAACTCGCTTTTTCGGATGTTTGAGTGTGTTGCTGACAAACAGAAATGTAGACACTTTTCAGCAGGGTGTCTGGTCGATAAATTGTCCTCGTGACTGAGAGGAAATCGGCCAACCTTAATGGTCACTTTATTCATCAATTTCACTGGCCAGGAACGGAACACAGACTAATTTTGACTTCTCTGCTGAAATTTTCACTGCTATTTGGACGCATCAGTGAATTCTTTTCAGTTAAGGTGGAAACACTAATGACCCTTTAGTGTTTGATTAGTTTGACATCATTTGCATTTATTGTATAATAAGACTTGATCAATATTTGATCAATTATAGGTATAATACTAGAATCACTAGTCAATGTGTGAATACCATTATCAATATCAAAACGTTCAGATTTACTTAAAACGAATAATAGCGCTAGAGGGCGATGTTGTCTTTAGTGAGTTACAGTAGGCCTATAGGCACAGTCTGCTAAAATTAGAGTAAAATAGCTCGAGGGACCTTATAGTTCTAAACAATACTGATACCCAGCGCATGGAAACACAAAAACAACCTGATAACTCTTCATAAACCCAGTTATTTTATAATTGAATTAAGAACTTATTCTTGATTCATCACAGATTACTATATTTAAAATTTAGTCTAAGGCATATGATGAGCAATTTTTATACAGCGAATGTTCAAACACTATATACATATATATGTGTGTGTGTGTGTGTGTGTGTGTGTGTGTGGTATTTTTTTCTTATGCCAAATTATAATAAGATACTTGAAATGTAAAATGCACTCACTGCATGCAACCTATTCCTTATCCTAGCCTATAAAATATAAACTTGAGTAATTTAACTATGAACTGTATTTAAAATAGATAAATAAAATACATAATATTTAAAACGCATGCGTCTGGATTTACCCAATTTGGGTTAATCGATTAGTTAGGCTAGTGATATTGGACTCTCTGTGGGTTGTGGGTATCGTCATTTAGTTGTTAGTGCTTTGCATAATTGCAATATTGTGAAAAACGTCTGTTACGTATTTATTTGTAAAATGTGCGTGATACACATTTGATGAAAAAGTTAAGGTTGATAATTTGATCTGTTGTTCGTCATAAAAAATAATGAAAAGCAACTCCTCTCGCCCTGGTATAGGCTATTAGTGAAGTAGATTTGCAAAATATATCCAATTTAAGCTTTTCACAATTTGAATGCAGTCATGCTGGGCTATATCCTCCTGCATTACAGTGTAATGGAAATCATTTTGAGAGGAGCTGCAAATCAATAAGGCTACATCAAGTTGGTTCAGATCTGTATATGTACATGGCAGATATTGCCTTTATAAGAAAAATAAAGCAAGGCCAATCACGTATGGTAAAGTACACTTAGAATATCAGAGGAGGCGATTGCATCTTGCCAACACAACATGCTCTTGCAGTCAATTACGGTTAACTATACACTTAAGACGAGCTGGGTGTAACGGAAAATACTTTTGCCAGAAAACGGTGGCTGTAAAAGAGACACAACAAAAAAATGCAGGCATCATAAACTGAAAGGTTGCACACTATATGTTAAATCGGCGAATTCACTATTTACAATTGTGTTAGGCTATCGCAATGCTGTTAACTAAATAAATAAATAAATAAATAAATAAATAATGGTATTAACCTACTATTCCAAGCATTACAATATCATTAGCCTATAGTAAGTCCAAGTTAAATTGTCTACTCAAAATTGTGATATTGCCAGTCATAATGTGTAATAGTCTATTGCTCTGGAGCACAGAGGGAACAAATAATTCAACACACACACGAACGACTACGTTCAGATTGTTTCTTAAACGGATTTACTTCAAACGTTGGGGATATTTAAACAAAATCTTTCTTATTGTATAGGCATATCAGGACGTAAACGAATTTTTCATGTTTAGGAATATTTCTACATTTAATTGTTTGGTATATATGGCATTCGAATGGTCACATGTTATGGACGTTAGGCCTAAGTAAATGCATTAAATAGCTGTCGTGTAAACATTTTACTGTTGTAGCCTATAGCCTGATTTCTCATGCTGCTTATAGGCCTAAAAGCCAGATTAATTTAGGCTGTATGGCCTACTTCACATTTTGATTGTATAACGTTTAAAATGGCCCGTGTTTAATTCTCCAAGCATGCACTGTAAATGTTTATGCATTTACATGAGTTTATTAAAAAAGTATCGCTATTGCTATGGTTTTAGAAACGTGGATACTTTTACAGTAGGCCATAGCAGAGCATGACCGAAAACGGACATATAGCAGATTTCTGTTTTTCGAGATACTATGTGCCTATATCTTAGCAACGTCCTTTTAAAAATATATATTAACGCTTTTGACGTTGTGTCAAAATTATATAGGCTATTTCTTCTTACAACAAGCAATCTTAAATACACCTGGAAAAATGTAGTCTGGTGTGCAGCAGTTCCAATGCTTTTGTATGCCACAGCTGCGATAAGTTAGGAAAACAGCAGCTCTTTATGGGACCATGAGACGCCCAGCTTCAGTGGCCTGACTATAAATCGCCCTGCATTGACGTTGGCTTGCAACCAAATGAAAGAGCATGAAACGAAGGCAATTCTTAGGCTAGTCTACATTCCTGTTGTTTAGCCATACTCTTTTGATCTAGTTTATATAAATTGACTATTTTTCATGCCGTAAAGCTTTAATATAGTGTATTTAATATAACATAGGCTAAGACCTGCAAATGTGCACCATCAAAGTCTCGCAGATAGTTAAACAATAACGTTTTAGCCTTCACAAGAATCCCTTCTTTTTCTCTTTTTTATCAATTTTTTTTTATAAAGTATCCTAACAATTCAATATGTATATATAACGTGCATTAGCCTATAATGTGATATTTGCATTAGTAAAAATGTAATCTGCCAACTATAAACCAAAGCCCAGTAAATTGTTTGCCGAATTTTAAAAAATTGAACTCATAACCCATAGGCCTATACTGGATACAGGCCATATGGGCTTCTAAACAAAAACTGTTAAAGGGCGTTTCTGGCTTTAGTATCAGAAATCTATACGAAATCTATACACCCGCGGAAAATTGTAAGAGACCACTGAAGCAGTTTGTCAGATTTTTACTTCTTATACATTGCTATTTGTAACTTACTTTTAGATTTTATATTATATAATGTTTCTATTTATGTTATAAATATTACATTTACAGCATACTATATATACTATTACATTTTAAAAAATGTGCAGTGGTCTCCTATTTTCGCAGATATAAAAATTTACATTAAATTATATATTAAAATAAATGAAATGGTAAAATAAAATAGATGTATAGGCTACATTTATATAAAAAAGCTGATAAAAAACAAGGGCTATTTAGACTATTTAGGTTCAACAATACGTTTGCTGAACAATTACTTTATTACATAGCATACATTTCACGATTGTGATTCGAAAAAACAAGAACACATTTCTATTTTTAAGGGAACAATCCTCGCGTTCTACTACTAGATCGAACGGATTGCTGCAGTAGACATTCGTTTTTGTTAGAGGACAATTTACAACTTTGTAATAGACCGTTTTATGTGCCTGCATCGCCTGTCATTGGATACCACTGGTCATGTGTGAGAGGCAAACGTCTTCATGGCTCTTTTCCTGATTTCCCAGGCGATTTCTCCCCACTGCATTCTGCTTCTATGGCGTTCAAACCATAAACTTCTCTATTCGCCTTTCTATAAGTTACATGTTATTTGATTTCTGAACGTCTGAACTGCACGAATTTGCGATATTCCAGTCCTCATTCTCTGAGTCCTCATTCTCTGAACTTTTCAACTTATTGAACATCTACCTTGCTCGACGACAACAACATTGGCTATGCAATACTGCATAATACAAAGCATATGTAAACCGAAAATGGTTTATATGGATTACATACCGTCTATAGGTAAGCATTCTGTGCGATAGATATTTATTTATTTTGTTATGTTTAACTGATAACTTCCTGTTTCCTTAGTCACGTAGGCTAAATGAGAAGACCGATTACAATTACTGTAATAAGATACAAACATTGTTAAAACATTGTTAAAATGTGTATTTTACTATATAAAATTGCTTACAGGCCATGTCAACATTTGTCATAAAAGGAAAACAAATAGTATATTTACCTTCGTTATAAATATATATGTTCAGTTATCTTAGTAAAAAAATGCATTGATACTTTGTTAATGCTCTTATGTGTACAAACCTGCATACTGAATTAAGCAGGTGTAGTCAGTGTTAAACGAATATATGTTTCATATTGCTCTGTGCAGCATACCCTGCAAATATTGCTGACATTACATTCAGTTAACATAACATATTGTATTGTACCAATGTTATTTATTAATTATTTGTACCTGCTTAACGAAAAATTCGAATATTTAGTAGGCTAACATAAGAGTAGCCTAATAATACTTACAGATATGGAAATCGTTCATGTTTTATGTTGCAAAAGATGTGCATTTATGCAGTTTATAATATATAGCTGTTTCGAAACGAAATATAAAACTTACTTGTTTTATTCAGTTTGAGTATTGGGCCAGCTGAACAAAGACAGTATTTCACTGTGGTCTGACAGGCAGCTGCGAAAGTATTTACAGCCTACTGCAATGCGGCAAAATGGAACCTCGAAGAAGGGCCTAACTCGCAGGCTGAAAGAAATGTATGCCTCTCATTGTTATTTTCTCATTTAGAAATGTAGAATATCATATGCAATGTTTTATTGTTAAATAATCAAATTTCACATCTATACGAAATCAAAACATCTATAATGTCTGAAGTGAGGGCATATTTCGTTAAACATGTTTTTATTTTTTTCAAATATTGTGAGAAAGTCCCTTTTCTGTATTTACATTTACATTTACTATTTAGTATAAAATTGTGATTTTACTGAACTGACAGAATTGGGATGCACATAAAGTTGAGGCGAATACGTTTCCAGCAGAAGGCGCTATTGTCCAACAGTAAGCCCCAACGTTATCAGACAGTGGCCATCATCTTCCATGTTTTGCCGCAGTGTGATTGGCTAAGAAATGTGAACAAGTGGCTTGTTCATTGTTTTTTTTTATCAGTTAAGGAGAATGGTGTGTATGAATGCGTCGTTTTATTTTTATTGAGACATAGTTTACTGCATACGTTTGCAAAATAAACTATCTCGAAAAGGTATAGAGGCTATGCAGTAGGTCTCGTGCAGAGAAACACAACACGAGAGGGACACCACTATAAATTTGTCAAGGATTAGCCTATCCCATTGCAGCTTATGATAGATGTTCCCTTATCATGCAACGACAGATTCTAGTTAGATATGTCACACCTGTTCCCTGTCATCAAAACTCATAATATGGAAACAGTTTGAACAAAGAGGGAGAGGTTGGGCTTTCTGTTTTCCCATTCGTGGGAGGAACGCATGGATTGGCCAAAAACCTATGTGAAGGTCATATACTGTAAGCATTTCTGAGACTATTTAAATCATTTGTATTGATACAATGTTGTATAGCAGTCTGAGCGAACCATCTGGGGGAAAGGAATATTATATGACCTGGCATAATTCTAACCTTTTAAGAATGATAACAATTAGGTTTATATTAATCGAATTAACATAAGCAACTAGTCGTCCGTATATGCTTTGCAATATAGTCTTACGTTATAAAACGAATGTAACTTTTAAATTTCCATTGCTTTTCTTCACATCAGGGTATTCTGCGTTATTGAATAAGTGCAACTTTGAAAGTTATTTATGGCCCAGCGCAGTGTTGTGAATGGCTGCGGGGGACCACGTGATACCATTAAAGTTTGTTTTATGGCCTGGGACTTGACAGGGCAAAATATAATTCTCATTGTGTATTAGTAAAACCGTCCAGATGGTTTTGAAAGAGCGTTGAACTGGGTGCTGCCAAACTGAGTTTGGTTTAACATGGATGTGTTTTTTTCCCCAACTTTATAAGATGTATTACGATCTTGGTAAGCTCTGTTTTATAATTTGCTAGTGGCATGGCATGCGCTGTGATGTCATCATGAATATTGGATTGCTAGTCTGGTATACATATACAAGGCACCGGGGACGGCGATACATAGATAGATTATTCTTTGTAACATATATATATATATATAGATAGATAATCTTGAATGTCTTCTTCGTTGTTTAAGGCAACGTCGACGAGTCCGCTAAAACTGTATATGGTGTATTTGTGTAAGCTCTTTACTGTGGCGATGTTAATGTGATATAGGCCTATGTGGGCCCATTGATGCTCAACTTTATAGCAGGATGCTAAAATGATTATAATATACTTCTTGTCACCAGACCACATAAGTATTTTTGTGTTGCCTAAAGGATTTTATCAATGGGCAATATTGTTATGAATAATTGACAGAGCAAGTATTATGTCGATGCACTAAAAAGTGTGACATGCATTTTAACAAAACTGCAGTAGTCTATTCACTGCATGTACAATTCCCAATTGGATTATGACTAACTGGAAGTATGCAAATTGAGCAAGTAGACATATGAAACTATGATCTCCAATTTGCGTAACAAAATACATTATAATAATAGTCTATATTACATGTTTATATCATATGTGGTAATACATAACACAATGGCCGACTCTTGGTAACATATCGATCATAATTGTTAGATAAATATGGCCTTACAATATTCTTGGTTATAGATATTATTTCAAATGTTTATTTAGCTAAAACAAAAACAAGGCCTTTACGAAATATGATTGCCCACTGCAACGACGAGCAAAAGCTGACACGATGCTTCTTTTGTGCTACATTTCGTCTTAGAGCCGTCTGATTGAGTTAGACGCCAAGGTGAAAGACAGGTCATACTGTCTAACCTATATTAAAATGTGGTATAGGTTAGAGGAACGAAGTATTGCATTTCTTTTAAATTTATATTAATGTGACATGTTAAATGTATGCCTAGCATATGTTTAGGCCTGGGTATATCCATGTGAAAAGGCTACATTTTACGTTTAAGGTAATACTTCACTGTAATAGGCCCTGTGATACAAATAATTTTAGGCAAAAAGGCATAAATTGATCAACTTGATTTACATATTAGTTTCCATCTCTTTCATTAAACAATATCTGGCATGTTGTCGTAAACATTATCAGTTTCAAATGTTAAAGTGGCAATATTAGGTGGGTAATATCAGATTCGTTTCAACGTATGTATTACTGTAATCTGCAAATCACATTGATTTAATCACAGTGATTTTTGACCTATATAGTTGTAGACTAGTAATAAGGTTTTAAATAAAGTTATAGGATAATGCAGATATGGCAGCTCCCAACTTTAATTGTGCTGAAATATAGGCCTAAACATTGTGAATCAGCATTCATTTGGGCTTTTCAGTATATGATTGTTCTTTATTAATTCTGTTTTCAATATATTTTTTTTTTATATATTTTTTTATTTATTCTTTTTTTTTTTTTTTTTGATTATGCTTTAAACAGAACTGAACAGATTTAAACAGATTTATAACGTTTATAAACGTGTGAATAGTCTCCCCCAAATCCCTGCAGAATGATATGCAATGGTTATTAATGGTGCAAGAGGATCTGCTAAACTTTTGCACCCTTTGAGCTGTCAAATAGAGAAAAATAATTGAACTTCTTGATATCTTTGCAAATGATTTAGTTTGACCCCAATGGCCTTTTCATCCTTAGATATATTGGCAATCGTCTACGGCTTGGAACATCTGCTATAGAGTGGACATAGTGACTATATCTTTGCATGCTATCTATTTTGAGCTGAACAGTTGGAAATTGTCTATCTTTTTCTTTCTTTTTGTCTTCTTATAATAACAAGTTTGAAATGTGTTGTTGGAGCAAACGAATAACAACACCACATCATAGTTGTGTTTATTGTATTTGTTATATATGATGCTGTTATTACATGTTATACCTTATGCAAATGTATATTATCATTATGAGAAGTATTATGCTTTTTGTCAGGAGTTCAGATTAGAGCTGTGTATCATATTCCGTCGTCTATATATACCCTGTAGAACCGAATTTGTGTGATGAAATTACAGTCACAGATTCGATCCTAGGGGAGTACATGGTCGATGCAAAAACTTCGATTTATTGACTTTTACTGTCCTATTAGGCATGTATTACTTCAGATAGTCAAGCTGTCAAATGTGTTACAGTGACACCTTTTTCTGTGGCCCGCAATAGCCAGAAAGGAGGAAAATTGAGGTCACCGTTTTTGTAATTAACTGTCACCAACAACATTAGTACATTCCAAGTTCAGGTCTTCGACTAAACATGTAGACAATATATTGCACCTATAAAATATCGACATACATTTTTCTTGGAAGCTTTCATTCACATGCATAACAAATGTTGTTTATCAATAAGCCTAATAAGATATAACTATGGAATTTCCCTCATTGTGATATTCTTGTTCCCAAATGTATTTTTATTCCTAGACCGGCTTTAAGCCTGTAGGCTTCTTGGACACTTTGTTTGAAAGGGGCAGAGCAGATGAAGGGATGAGATTCGTGTAACTTTTGGATGACCTCTTTCTTGACAAAGACAATCCTCAGCAATTGTCTTCAGTCATTATTCTTTTATGCCAAGGGGCTTTTTGTATGCTTTTTGTTTCTTGGCCTAACTGCATGCCTTTAACTTGGAATAATGCGTAAAACATTCAAGATCGTGATTATCCATGTTTAAAAAATATAGTTTTTTTATGATAACTAAGCTGCAGTAGTGCCTTGGTTTATAGCCTATAACATAAGCACCTATCTTGTCGTTTTGCTTTACTATTTGTTCGTTTCTTGCCAATGTAAACGCAATTCACTGTAAAAAAAAGTGTTTTGTTATCAACATGGGTTTATTTATTTTATGCTGCTATATTTTAAGTGAAGGTAGGCTATATGTTTACCGTTTGTGAACTAGCATCACCTCTATTGGCCAATCTGGTCACATGGTTCGCTAACTTTATTCAGTTGACACCAAGTAGGAGGGCTTTATGGAGGGAGGAAAAAAAGACAACTCGAGAAAAATTTGTATTTTCTACCTTCAGAAATTAATGGCCATGAGTTCGTATTTGGTGAACTCTAAGTATGTGGATCCAAAATTTCCCCCTTGTGAGGAATATTCCCAAAATAACTATATACCTGACCAGGGCTCGGACTTCTACAGCCCAGCGCAGGACACAGACTTTCAGCATCCAGGGATCTATACACGGTCAAGCTACACAGAGCAGCCCTACACCATCAACGCTGGGCAGGACAGCACAGTGCAGCCTCTGGGTCATGTGCAAGACAGAGCCAGCAACCCTAGCTCTTTTCCCGCACACGCCGACCCATGTCCCCCAGTACAAAATGCCGGTCCCCGGACTTGTGGACAGCAGCAAAATAAGATCCAAAACGGGACACAAGCCAAACAGCCAGCAGTAGTTTACCCCTGGATGAAGAAAGTTCATGTAACTACTGGTAAGAATTATTTTCTACCAGGTCACTTTTGAGGCCAAATGCGGTCTACTTTTATAGCTACAGCGAAATCATTCAGTGTAGGATAATATTTATGGACGTCTTTGAAAGGCCTCCCCAATTACACAAGTCATAAATTTTTATTGCTCAGAAAAAAGGCTGCTATGTGAAATCCTCGAGGCTCTTTACAACATAGTGTATTTATTAATTATGATAATGTATTATGGACATAGGGATGATTTGAGGTGAAATCTTACAGTATTACATTGACCGGCAGTGCTTAAAACTTTGTTGCTGTTGATTTTTTCTCCATTATTATTCTATCTATCTCAAGCTCTCCTCATATTAGCTATCTAAAAGCGGAGTGGAAATCAGTTGGGATGGACTGTCTTGTTGTTTTATATGCCAATACACCAACATTTGGTACTGACTTTGTTGTTTGTGTTTTGTCACAGTTAACCCGGATTACACAGGATCTGAACCAAAACGGTCAAGAACCGCTTACACTCGGCAGCAAGTTCTGGAACTTGAGAAGGAATTTCATTTTAACAGGTATCTGACTAGGCGGCGAAGGATAGAGATTGCACACACTCTTTGTCTCTCGGAACGGCAGATCAAAATCTGGTTTCAAAATCGAAGGATGAAATGGAAGAAAGATCACAAACTACCGAACACCAAGGGCAGATCTGCATCATCCTCCAGTCATCTGCAAAGCATTAAAAAGGATAACCAGACTGAAATCACAACTTTATGATGGGAAACTTTTACAAATGCATTGTATATAGCGGACAGAGGTTGTATTTGACTTTTGCATGGATGCGTTTAGTATTTTTTATGTTATTTAAGAAAATATTGGCCCAAGAAGTGTTGACTCAGGAATGGGTTACAAAATCAATGAGTCTTAGTGAGAGGTGCTAAAGCAGAGTCTCTAACTAATTCCTCGAAGAGGGACAATATCGTAAGAAAACTTTATATTTTTGGACATTATTCACTATTTTTCAAGATGTTTTCCAAACATTGTATGGCTGTCCTCTAATGTTCAAGTTACAACATAGCGATATGCTATCTTCATTTTAGGGGATTAGTTTGCATTAATTACTGAACTAAAATGGTTTGGAATTATTTTCTAATTTCAAATTATGTAATTTCATATTACAAAATGTAAAATAGCCCTAAAAATACATGCACAGAAATATACTTGAAAGTACCATAAATTGCATATAAGCTCAGCACAAATAAGTAACCTTTTGTCATGTCGATAATTAATTCAGCTGTTTTTTATATTTGTTATACATTTTTTAATTTATTTCGTATTATTACGTTTTGGATAATTTCTACTGTTTCCTAAACAAGACATTATTTAAATGCCTTTCTGTGTCCTTCGTTATTTTGACACCTTTGTAAACAGTAGACATTTTCAGAGGCTTGCTTTTGCCATGAAACCATAGAATCGAATCTATTGGTTAGATATTCCTGATCAGAAATGTCTAATTCAGAATATTTAGGACATGCATTGTTGTTCTTGGTTCTTTGTTAATTGTCTTTTGTCATTATTTATTTGATCAGAGAATTGTACATTTATCGTTTAGCACACACAAGAGTTTAAATTATTCGATTACCCTTTTTTAAAATCGAAAATACATTTGAACACCTGTGAATTATTAGCATGCCGCTTCTACGAGGGTTAGCCAATGTTCTTAGTTAATGTTGAATTATTTAAATGTACACCACACTGATCAGGCGCTTTCACGTTAAGTTTCAAGGCAGATTTTCTCCTATTATTCATTGTCTTGAATACAAGACAATGACAAAAAAAAAGAAGAAGCAAGGGGCTCTTTTTATCTCGAAGGGGTCTTCCCTGTGAAGTCTTTAGGACGAGAAGCTGAAAAGGTATTTTAACTGAAGTTCGACAAGGCAACAGTGGCAGGTTCATTCAGGGGACACCTCTTCTTTCGCCTTAGACAGATTTCAGCCGCGAGGACTGACCTCTAAACCCCTGACCCGCCGGACCTACTGCATTTCTCACAGGCGCTATTCGCATTGATTTGGATAGCTTGTCCACTCGTTTTTAAACGAAGCCATTGAAAAGTACGTTCAATACGTAAAATCTAGTTACAAATTTGTTAAAACAATACGTGTGTTGCCAGTTGCAGCCCCAAATTGTTCTGATTTGTGCATTTGTCTAATGCCAATGCAGTCTGTTTGGTTTGGTTGGCAATTTGTTTTTGTAAATGCTTTTTACCTTGTATTGTGCATCCAGATGTGAAAAGTATATTGGAAGAATAAACATTTCTACAAGATATACATTTAAATGACTTTAACCGTGTCTTAATATATCTTACCAAACTAGTGTAATTTACTTTGGATCAAAGTCAGTCATTTAGGAACAACATAGACTATAGGCTACTATGAAGTTATTTAATTACATTTTTTTTAATGATGCATTAATAATAATCAATGTATCTATAGGTGTAGTTATTATCACAATAACAAGCTTGCATATTTCTATCAACTATACTCAAACACTATGAAAGCACCAAAACCATTCTCAGTATATGCCAATTGAGTTATTATTAGATTCATAGCTTTTGATAATGATGATAATGATGAAGGGTGGTGAAAGATTTCCCCAGAATTATCCTGGGCAATAATCAAAATATCAACCTCAAGATATATATTGAAGGCTATTTTGTTGAGTTTTACGTGTGACTGTGTGTAGCCTATATGTTTTGCGATTGAAGGACCTTTAAATTTGTCAACAATTAAGGCTAGAAAGGTATTCCTTAAACTCACACATATGTGCCTATAAGTAGCTAATACACTAGCCGTTAGTGCCGTTATATGGTCGGTTTATATGGGCTATGTAGCCTACATTGAGAGCAGCAGCCAATATTGATAGGCCTACGTTAGAGATGACCTATGAGTCTTTTGTTAACAGAGCGAAAAAATGTATAAATAAATATTACTTTTTTAATTGTTTCACTAAACTCATTAATTGGCTTGCACGCGTTTCCGTCAAGAGTGAAAATGCTAACTTGAGCTTTAGTGCAAAATGTGCTCACTTATATGGATAAAATGCAGTAGAGCAGACAATGATACTCATCAAACAAAATGTAACTGTAGAGGCTTCAGATAAGGGGTTGCGTGATGCGCGTGACCACGCGCGCGTGCACGCGTTTGTGTATATTGGCTGTTGGGGGCCAAATGTACAACTACCCTAACTCTACATGAACATCATTCGTGTCTAAGGTTTTATAGCTGCTACTATTATTATTATTACTATTAATATTATTATTATTATTATTATTATTATTATTATTATTACTTGTTAAATATACGTTTTCTCTTTTCCAGACGCGAGAAATATATAGGCTATGGCGCGTGAGAATGCAATGAGGTCAGAGCAAACATAACCAGTATGGTGTAGCTACACTGACCTACATGTCTGAGAGCAATAAATGAGAACCAAAGGCAGTGCCATTTTCAATGACATTGCTCCGAATGTAGGAACCCATCGTCTCTGCTCTCCAGCAATGGCTATCATACGGCCATATTTGATTTCCAGCTGCTCGCAGAAGCCTCGCCAAGCTAGACAGCCCCCTAAGATGCATTAAACTGCGCTGTCTGCATTCGGAGATATAATTCGGAGACTATACCACTCCGCTCTCTATTCTTGATCACGTGATTGTCTAAATAATTAATGCAGCGCGTACCCCTAGAAACACGGCGTCGTCATTAATCGCAAGGACTCTATCAGACTTGAAAACTGAAGAGATCCCAAGAAAATAATTTCCAAACGGTCTGATCGCTGAACCTGTATCCTGCACATTAACACAACATCCTATCCAATGGATTCTGGGTAGGTACATTTTTCAACATTTCTTTCTGACCGGTCTTGCTAAATGACGATGTGTGTCATCTATTTGATAAATTGCGCCCTTTGATGTATGTGGTTTTGGACAGACCTTTAGGTTGCATAGAGCTAGTCCGATTATTTGTCTTTTTATTATGCAACATTAATTGTCAACACTTGGCATGCTTAAGTATTGCACTTTCTTTTATTTCTAGAATAGTGTAAATGTGCATTTTTGCTATAGTGTACAATCAGTGACAGACTGTGTAGCTTGTGATAAATAAATTAAGCTCTGATGGATGCATAGCTTTTAGGCTATGTAGCATATAAATAGGGGCATCGAATTTCCTATTTCAGACATATAGGTTTGTGTAGATTCTTTAAAACCGGTTAGCACATTTAGAATCCAAACCAAACAATCACAATTATAATAGGAGTTCGATGTTTCTAAAGTAATTATTTTATGTCGTGGAGGGTGAATAATAGATAAATACTAAACATTGCACTATAGTCTAAGTCAAACATTATAAATCACAGTTAATTTAATTAGCTATTTTGTATTTTGGTGATAATCTGAGGAGTTGTAGAAGTTTGGGCAGACTGACTGTTGTGTCTCGTTGTAAATCATTGTCAGTATTTCTTTAAAGGGTGTGAGGCTGTTGGGGGTCAGGCGAAAACTGTAAATCTTTCACTTTTATTGCCCACTGAACATATGCTGCGGCGCTATTCTTACATCCTTTTCCCACAATATAAGATGCGTCGACATCCATGAGATGTTTGTGGCTCCAAATCTTCATCTTGTAGGCTTGTAGAGAGATGGGATTTATTCGGGTAAACCATGCATTTTTCTGAATACAAATTAAACTCACATTTTTTCAATCATTGTTAAATACGTAGAAATATCTGTCCATATGCTTTAACACTGTGAAAAGGCAGACAGCAGACAAAGGGGGTTATGTGGTTTATTTGAATACATTGCAGTCTCAGTTGGCAGATCACCCAGACGTTTATCGTTTCATAAATCATATAATGCATTGTTTAGGCTATTACTATTTGTCCAACATTATGTATTATCAGACTATGACTATGTTAATAACAATACCAGAAACGGTTAGTCTAATGTTTGTGGTGCATTGCTAATGATATTACATATGGTATATGGTATATATATATATATATATATATATATGGTAGGCCTAGAAGGTTTTGTTGCCAGATAAAAGTATCCTAAATCTAAAAAAAATAAAAAATGTAATGACAGCGCGCTCAGTATAGGCCTATACAACAAGATTAGCAAAGACACATCAACAGATACAATCATGAACACCAAACACAAAACAGTGAGCGTAAACTGCCCACCGCTAATTCCACCGTAAATAACTTCCATACTGTAGGTCGCATGCCCCAAAATGTTAAACATTGTCTCGTGTGTAAATGCAGTTGCAATGAGACATAAAAAGGGAAAGAAAGAAATTATGACCAGTGTAACATTTCCACACTGTAAAGATGAGGAAATAAACGCCATCCTCTATCAAATGAATTCACGAGGTGTGATCTTGGTTGAAGTAGCCGCAAGAACAATCTGCTAGATCACGTGAACAAATAAGATTGTATTTTAAGGCAGCGCCTGTATTTGTCATCATAAAGGTTCGGAACACCAAAATCTCAATGTTAGCTCCAAATCTGTAGGCCTACTCTTTCCTGAATACCTGTATATTTCAATGGGTGATTGATTACCAGGGATTTTTTTGGGGGGGCGAATAAGGATACCTTGTTCGCTTTTTATTGGTAGTTGAATGCGAGTCCTTCCATTCTATCGGGAATACTGTCTGCATTGGTATATGGAAATGTCTGAAAAACAGCAAGATCAGGTTTAGGACAGCATTGTCTACAGACAAAGGGTGAAGGATTTATAGAGCTACATGCTTGGAAAGGAATTGAGACCGAGAGCCACTATTATATGATGAATTGATTCACAGGTAAGCAATTACATGGCAAAATGCAACCTTTAACAATGGGTTAATATATTGCAAGGAAATACATGTGATTTATTCCATTCAAGAAGGCGATCCTTATTATTTTCGCGCTCACCGGCAACTATGCACATATGGTCATAGTGACCAAATATACTATTTCCAAAGAAGACATTTTGACAACTTTAAATATTGTCGACATATGCAGCCTGCAAATAGAAAAGGAACTTTTCATTTTTTCTCTTGGATCGTAAATCACATTAATTTGTTGTGTTATCGTCACAGTGGCATGAGCCATGATTTATGTGGTTTCAGCTATATGACTTTTTTATCATTCAATTTTAATCTTTACGCGTGTTTAAGTTGTTAATATATATATATATATATATATATATATATATATATATATATTGTTCATAATTATAGCCTATATTATAAAGTCAGAAAATAGGCCTAATAAATTATATGAAAACTAAATTATTATAGAATATCTATGTTAAAGACGACTATAATACAGGCCTATATAAAAAGTTTAGTAATTATTGATGATATAACTAACTTAAAGTAACATTTCCCTTGTCTTGCGCGATAAAAACAATGTAAAAATATTCATTGTAACCCTGCGACAAAGAAAACATTGACAAACTATACGTTTCACCATGGTTATTATTATTTTTTAATAAATTGTCCAAACATTTAATAACAATGACTTACTTTAAAAATGCATCCAGTTGCTTAACTAAAAGACGTATACAAGTGAGCTAATAACACTTAGCCTCATATAAACTCCCCAACCCAGTGCCCCATTGTATGAACCAAACTCACCGTAACAACGCGTAGGCGAATAACACTCCCGTCTGAAAAGACGATCATGTCTGGTATTAGAACTAACACTATGCGTTCAAAGCACTTAAGCAGAAACCAATAGTTATGTGACCAATTAAACCATTATTCCGAATATTATTCCACATCGGAATAATTTGTTTCTTCATGTCCATTTCCACCTGTCAATTTCCACCTGTTCTGTAAAAACGCGTATGCTACATTATTTTAAAATAAATAAAGAAGAAAATCCAGCGAGGAAAAATTACGGCTTTAGGATTATTTAACTAATAGGCCAGATCTATTCCCCTCTTGTTTCATTTTTTCTAATAGGCCTATGTGCCGCTTATATTCTGTCAGAGAGGTTGTGTCCACCGGAGAAAAATAAACGATGTATGTCATCGAGTCTTACTTTAACCCAAACTGCTCGTTGTTCATTAAACTTTCAGTTAATGCAAAATGACCTAAAGGTCACCTAAAAAGCTTATGACTGCTAAATATTTGGTATAGCTCTTTGTTTAAACCTGCACATGTAGGACTTTTCATTATAAGCATGCGAGCAGCCCATTCATCTAGCCATAGCCTATAACAAATCAAGTCATTGTAGAGGCATAGGCCTAACACTTTCTTAGTGAAGTTTTACTATTTTAATTTAAATGAAAACAGTTTTACAATATCATTGTGGTAATTTCTATTTGGATCTTGTTTTTGTCATATCAAAATAGTTGTATTATTATTTATTTCCATTGTTATTATTTTCATTGTTTGTGCTTTGGGACAAGTTGACGATAACAACCCATTCCAGACCGTTTTCGATATAGGTTATATAAAAACCTAGGTATGCGGAATTTGACTTCGGTTAAAATTATGTTTATTAAAATAAGAAGAACGGTGGTTTGTGTAACACATTTGGTTTTCTCTCAGGTCGAGTTGGGAGCCATGATGAATGTGTGAGGAATACAAAACAGATCTGCGCAAATTACGGTGAGTAGCATTCATCGATGGATTGAATGAATAATAAAGTAAGGGAAATAAATTGTTGCATATTATTACGACCATTGGTTCACACGTTTCTTGACTTATATCCGCGGCAAAAACAGAACACAGGCTACGTGAGTAATATGGGTTCGCCATATAAGCTAGGCTATACACAGTATATTTACTAGGCCAAAGCACCTCACGTTTTAATATGTTCTTATAGGATCATAAACTAAAAAAATGTAGCTTCAGATAGGCCCCAGAAGTTGGGTCCTTGAAACACAGAAAAACATAGCCCCCTACCTTTTAATTTCAATTTAAATGTTTACAAACATGTAAAATTCTACAAAATATCAGCACTTTTTCATCTTCCGACGAAATCCAAATTGTAACACACTTTAGGTTGCGTCATCAACAATATTCCCAGAAAAGAGGAGCCTAACTCCAGTTAGTCTGTAATGTGGCTGCAAATTGAACTCTCGCACGCGCTGTGAGTCTTGACAAACCGGGCCGCGCTATATAAAGCGACCCCTGTAAAGCAGAGCTCATCTAGTATGAATTCTTTTCCTTGCCTTCCACCTACGCAGAGATTTACACTTCTGAGGGTTACGCGACTGGATGAGTGTTTTGCTTTTCATTCCTCTCTAAGGCGTTTACAACCATAACATTTGCGGTCATAAATTTTGCTGCGGTCCACTTTGACAGGTGCAATTGTTATGCACGGTGTGCGGAGCTTTGCTCCTTCAGCCACCAACATAGCCTTATACTGTAGCCCTGCAGCCCTTTTAAGACGCTTCTGCATCATCAGGAGTAAACTAAATATATAATAAATTTACATGCAGGTTGATATTTAGTGTTTTAATTAATTAACAAAAAACAAAAAAATCTAAATATTAGCAGAATGAAGAGAATAATTAGGACAATTACAACATAGGCCATACATTTTATTTTTCGGGGAGATAATGGGGGCTTTCAGTAATTCCACCAATAGGCTTGGGTTGAGAAATGGACATGGTAATAAAATATAAATTTTCGTTCACACTCCGCCCCACGGTAACACCCCCACTACCACCACTACCACACACAGACACAATCTCACGTGCCCAGATTAATAACAACAGAATATCTCTTTTTTTTTCTTTTTTTTTTCTTTTTTTTTACATCAATCTGAGTTCAACATCAAATATATAATGTGTACACCACTGCCTCTATACGTTGGTGATGTATGTGCTTTTGCCTTGATTGGCAATATTTATGGTAGGGTATAATGCATGATAGGTTTTGTAAGACTCATGATTAGTGAAAGGGCTATTGTTTGTCTGTCTGAAATGCCGATTCAGTGTATTTCTTGGGGATTCCTATAGCTCTCTCAAGTCTTCTTTTAGCACAAGTTAAACTTTAACTCCTTTGTGTCAGAGGTGTCAAGAGGTTGCAGTTATATGTTGGCAGGCCATGCTGTTGACTATTTTTTGCTGAATTTTTTTGACAGAATAAGCCTTAGAATGGTTTGTAACATAAAAGAAAGAATAATTAATTTCTTATTGTATTTGAGTCTCAGGCATCCGACTATATAATAATGCTCCGTCTTTATAGAATAACTAGGCCTAGTACTTTCGTGCACAACAGTCTGATACTATTCTTTTTGTAGGTCACGCAGCACAGCGACGGTGGGAAACACCAATCACGTGAAAGAAGAACACCAATGCCATTGGATAGAGTTATATTGGCTTTTTGGCTTTGAAACCACAAAATGCAGAAAGCAACATACTACGACAATTCTGGACTTTTCGGGGGCTACACTTACCCTAAACCAGATTCGTATAGTTATGGCCCTGCCCATCAATCCTACACTACGTCTACTATTGAGAGTGATTATCAGGGTACAGTTTGTCCGATACAGAGTTCCACTGTTCGGCCACCAAGTTTAAAGGACAATGAGCTGAACGGAGACTGCATGCGACAAAGCAGCGGTCAAAATAACAGCCAACCAACGAGCGCTGGAGAGCAGCAAGCTCCTCCATTGTCGGCATCATCTCCTAATTCCAACAGCTCATCTTCTCAGAAGAAGAAACCCCCCACAAACAGTGCTCCAAACACTGCCACACCAGTCATTACAAAGCAAATATTCCCCTGGATGAAAGAGACAAGACAAAATTCTAAGCAGAAAGGCAACAGCTGCCCAACTGCAGGTAAAATTGAATATTCTTGTGTGTGCATATTTGCTTGAATGCGCGCTCTTTCTCTCTCCCTCTTTGTGCTAGCCAGTGTGCGTGCGTGTATGTTGTGTGTGAGAGAGAAAGAGAGAGAGAGAGAGAGAGAGAGAGAGAGAGAGAGAGATGTGGGGGGGGGAGGTGGTAATAATGGGGTGCTATTAAAACATAGGCTATAATTTAGGCCATTATAAGTTAGTTTTACTAACCGTTGCTCATAGTTGCTCATAGTAGACTTTCGTTTAAGGGATGGTTTATTATAATAATCTCTAATGTCATGCTATTCATTTGCAGGTGAGGTTAATGATGAAAAAAGCCCACCTGGTCCTGCCTCTAAGCGTGTTAGGACTGCCTACACCAGTGCGCAACTTGTAGAACTTGAGAAGGAGTTCCATTTTAACCGGTACCTTTGTCGCCCGCGAAGAGTGGAAATGGCAAATCTTTTGAATCTCACCGAGCGCCAAATAAAGATCTGGTTTCAAAACAGAAGGATGAAATACAAGAAGGACCAGAAGTCGAAGGGAATCATGCACTCGCCCCTCGGACATTCCCCAGACAGGAGTCCTCCGTTAAGCGGCCCAAATCACATTGGATACACTGGTCAGCTCCCAAATGTAAACGGCCTCAGCTACGATGCGCCCTCGCCCCCATCATTCGTCAAACCCCAGCAAAACATGTACGGCTTGGCTGCGTACACGGCACCATTAGGTGGTTGCATCCCGCAACAGAAAAGGTACCCAGGCTCCGAATACGAACACCACAGCATGCAAAGCAACAGTAGCTTTGCCAACGCTAATTTGCAAGGCAGCCCTGTTTATGTTGGTGGGAATTTTGTTGATTCCATGCCAGCCTCGGGCCCTATGTTCAACCTCGGCCATATTCCTCATCCTTCATCTACTAGCGTGGACTACAGCTGTGCCGCCCAGATCCCAGGTAACCACCACCATGGACCCTGTGATCCCCATCCCACGTACACAGACCTTAGCTCTCATCAAGCGTCTCAGGGAAGGATTCAGGAAGCGCCAAAACTCACGCATTTGTAATATGTGGTTCCCATGTGTGTGCCAAAATTATGTTGCGCTCTTTTATTACCTCACTAGTCGAATAATTACACTCCAAGCGAGTCGTGTGTGTATAATTACAGTATTATTGATATTACTATTAATGCTATTGTGTAATTATTTTCTAATACAGCTTTGTCCATATCTCGACTATTTGGGATGTGCAAAGTTATTATTTTTTTTAAGTGCAATGCGCAGTTTGGGGATATTTACATTACATTACTTGAAGGTGTCTCATAGATCACGCCAGTAGATGCTCACCTTTAGAGAAAATGACTTTTAAGGAACAATTTGTTGTCAATATCTCATTTGTCATGGGCATCTTATTTATTTATTTGTATTACTTTGCATTATCCTTCTACTAGCATCTAAGCTATTTATTATTTAACTATACTACTTGTATTGCACATTATTTATCGTTTATATGCAAATATTTATTGGTGTGGATGTTTTCTGTAGGACTGAACAGACCAATGCACTTCGAATGGCAATACAGGGTTTGGATATAGCCTATGACTCGCAGTGTGTTGTGTACAGATTATTTCTGTTATTCCTGGATAAATTGGGCAGTTATGGTGTATAAACACCACTATATGCCAATGGTTAATCCTTTGTCAAATCATCTATGCTAAACAAAACGTAGACTATCGAAGTATCGAATATTATGTACACACCAGCATGTCATTTTGCGTATAGTTCATTGCTACATTTAGTTTTACTACCGTTATTTTATTCTGTTGAATATTCATACAATTATGAAGCCCTAATGATATTGAAATGTTATATTTTATTGTGTTTAACATTTTGTAAATAAAGTCAAATAAAAAATTAATTTTTGTTTGATTATGCTGTTGTGTATTATTTTTTTTTTTTTGAATGGATAACGTAGTGGTGACAAAGTATCTGATAATGCGAATGCCAAAAGGTGAATTAGTCAGCCTGTACACTGTATTCTCTGACAGGTAGGCCTACTAGTAACAATGTTTTATTGAATTTGCCTACATCTATTGTAGTCAAAGATGGTGGGGTGCAAAGAAGGGACCGCTAGCGATTTCAAGGGTTTAAGTAAACAATAAAAATGGAGAATATTGTTATATCTCACGAATTCAGAGGCTTGGGTGACTCGTGGTGAGACATGGGGTTTTAAATATCTGATTCAGATTTGTAATTAATGTTTATTTACAAATGTGTGGTTCAGTAATGGAAACACTTTCCTTTCCAGACATGATTCAAGGAGGTCTTATATTGAAAAATTAAAAAATAAAGAAATTTAAAATATTTAATATTTCTATTTTTCATATATGTCAAAGCATAGTCTTATGATGCTTTGACATTGTAGCCTAAATTATGTTGGGATATATGCGTTTGTATGTCCGTGCGCGTGAGAAAGTATAGTTGAAAAAGAAAAGGGATCATTGGAGTAATAGGGAGAGAGAGGGAGAGACAGAGACAGGAGAGAGAGTGAGAGAGAGAGAGAGAGAGAGAGAGAGAGAGAGAGAGAGCAGTTCATCCTTTATTGCTCCTAGAGAGCCATTTCAAAGCTCATTAATCAAAAACTCGTCGCATTCAGACTCCTCGCTGATCCATCCTCCCCGTGAACAAAGAATTTGCATTCCAAATTCAAGTAAAACATTTCAAACTGAGAGGGCCAATCTGTGGGTGAGATTCATAAAACTACTGCTTTCAAATAGCCTATGGAATCCTCCAGTTTAGAGCACACGAACATATTATGTTGTAGGCCTATAGCCTGCAGGACCAATAGGCCTAATGATCACACAATTTAACTTAGGCTATATGTTAAATGCCTGCATAATATCATCAGAAATATCCCACGTATAGGCCATTCTTTTTTTCTTTTTTTACATTATCTTTTTTTTTTTATTTGTTATGCATTTTGTTGTTGTTGAGAATTGCGATTACAGACGCAAATTATCTCAACTGCCACTGAAAGGCGGCCATTTTAACCTAAGTGAGCGCGTTCTATCCTCTCTCCCAGTCTCCAAGGCGAAAATTATCTAACCAGGAGCCTGTCAACAAGGAAAGACCAAGGAAAGACTCTTTGGAAACAAGGTTTTCTGCGTTTCCAGTAGATTGATTTGGAGTTTAGATAGGTAACCTATAGCCAATTAGCTTATAAGAGTTTGCAAATTATTGGCCATACATTGCACATGGTAAAGGTTTGGGTCAATAGGCTGTATATACTATTGACCAGATGAACACTGAACTGAAAAATAAAATATTAAGATTTTGCCAGTGACACCAAATTATATTCCTACTTTAGGTCTATAGGAGAGCACGTGCGTTATTAACGTTAATTATTCTGTGCAAAAATTAGTTTAACGAGATGACTATATCATTTCTGTAGCCATACGGCACAGCTAATATCCTTATATGAAAAGTCACGTATAGGCTATTACGAATGTGTCCATTCCTTCGTGTGCCAAGTAAATCACAAGGCCTGGCATATAGTGGTTTTGAGACCAGAGACATTCGTTTTAAAGACTATCGCACTGCAAGAAAATGCCAGATGTTGAAACTGTGTTCCTGATTGGGTGAAGGTGTTGCAGATCGCGCCTGCCAAGTGGTAATTTAGCATATAGCCCATTGGCTAAATATGAAGACTATAGGCTGACTAAAGCAAGAGGTGTTGAAAATATGACTTCTGGAGTACATGCTAAATAACTGGAATGCAGGATATATAATTTTAATGCGTTACAACAGATAGCATCACTAACATTTTTATTAAGTATGGCCCCTACAAAAACACTGTACACAACTGTCGTAGGTAGCCTATTGGGGCCTTGGACCACCGGGTGAGAGTCAGAGATCGATACCAGGATTGCATTTGGGCGTGTTTAAATGTAATTCCACGTAAAGGAGTGGTGAAATAAAATCCCAAACGTCAGAATTTCAGCATTTTATACCGGCTATGTGAAACACATGGAATGTCAAATTGATTTATTCACAAGGCTCACAGCTACCAACAGTGTTGCCGGTTGCTCCACTACGTCGTCAGTGCTGACAACATATCGCGAGGATACCTCGCTGCAAGTTACCAGAATGCATCTCCATACCATCCCAAGAGACTTCTCCCAGCGCTAGCACACTAGACCTAGACCGGTTTTGAATAAATCGAGTGTTACAGAGACATTTCTAATTATTGTATGCGATTATAATTTCTATTTTAATCTCATTTTTTATGCAGGTGTGGATCAAATGATTTTGGATTATCAAACACCGGATCAAGGATGAGTTCCTCAACAAACGGAAGCAGTATACGGATATTATTAAAATAATTAAAGACCAGACGGATTGCCGTGGACAGAAGTTTGAAGTTATCAGATAGAATGGTATTGAATAGCATAATTAAACAGATGACGAAAAAGAAAAGGGGCCTTACGGCGAACTGCTTGCCCGTGAAAAGTGGTCGGACCTGCCGTTATCAGAGCTTTTGGTTCTCCGATGCACCAGCAGGCTCCTGTATCACCATCACGCCAACGAAACAATAGCATAGCCGGAGAGCCACTGTTTTCTAAGACTATAATACTATGATGTATTTCGTTCTTAAGAGGTCTTGTTAAAGCGTACCTTATTATGGTGTTTTCTATAGGCCGAAAATATGAAAAAAAGCCTATTTGATTTCTCATGATCTGTAGGCTAAGGAATGCCATTCAAACATTTGATTGGCTTTTTGCTAAAGTTCTGGATATCCTATAGACTTCTATACAGTATCTTACAGGCTACATTTAAGTGGTAGCCTGTTTATGATAAGACTGTAATTACATAACGCTTTCTTTCTCGCATTGGATGACCACTGATGTTTTCTATTTTACATTTGCATAGACCACATGTAAACTTTGATGAGGTTTGTTGTATTATGCATAATATGTATGAAACTTTATAAATAAAAGCCTTCCATTAATGTAAGTATTTTCATTACAATGTATTTAAAAAAATGCCAATATAGTGATAATATATGATGCTCTATTATAAAATATATATTTATGAAAACATAAAATTCCACACACATACACATTCTCACATTTATGTTAGTATCAGGTGTTTCTTGTGCAACATTGTCTTGTGGTATAAAGTTGCTTTACTTTAACATGTTGGGATTCTGTCTCTGCCCTATGCATCACCAGTCTACACCCAAAGAATATGGTCTTGGAGAAGAAACAAAGCATCTGCAATCTTTCCTCATGTAATCTGACCTGAGGTCAGCAGTGACAGAGGAAGTAGAGTATAATTGTATTGTAATCCTGTTGGGTGCAGCTCCAGTGTTACCACCCACCATGTCCACCAGACTAGACCCCTTTATGGTATCTGATTTATATCATATTTGTACATAAAAGCAAAACCTTTTTGCACCAACATATAATTTTCTATTCATAGTAGTTTTAAACAAGTCAACACACAGGCAATTATTTAAAACACATTTGGTAAATAAATTATGTGATTCTTCTTAACAGTCAGGTGAGGGATTTGTGAAGTTAGATATTGTATAGAGTACACTGCTCACTGCTCTTTCTTGTAAATTGCTAAAGTGCTTTCAATAAGATAAACAAACATATAGCTGCTTACTTGTAAGTCTCAAAATATTAGGAAAATCAGCTGAATAGTTGTTTTTATGAATACTAAATGTCAAGGCATAAAAATACATGTTTACTGTTTCATGCAACATGCAGTGAGTGAAGTGTATCACGTGGTCCTATAATGACGGCAGTGCACACAATTCAACACAGTGGGTATTATGCGTGGCAAGGGGAGCAGGGGTAGAGAGGGGCGATAGGTGATCAAGAACTCACTGTATCTAACCCCACTACCTCCTCACCAAGTGTCGAGGTGTCCTAGAGCAAGACGCCTAACCGTAACTGCTCCCGGTGGTCAGGTGTCTCCATACATGGCTGACATCGCCATCTGTGTATGAATGTTGAATGTGAGGCAAATAATGTAAAGCGCTTTGGATAAAAGTGCTATATAAATGCAGTCCATTTACCATTATGGATACATTGTTTTGTGTTTCTGCATGGGGAACAAGCAGAACAATGGATATTAGGTGTAATGAAGAAATATGACACAGACCATGATGATAAAACCCAATAGACTAAATTATTTGGCAGATTCTTTCTCTAGTTAGCCTGCCAAATGTAATGGTATATTTAACTTAAGTAACAAATAAGTACTGTATTGCAGCTGCTAGTACTTCCCTATACTTTGGTGTATATAGTCACCAACACTAATGTTGTTTTGATTGATTGTGTCTCATGTGTTAGTGATTTTTGATATAATTGTAACTGTGATAAATTATTCACTTTGACCAAGCATTATTTAAGGAGTTTGACCAAAGGGCTCATCTCCACTTTGGCTGAACAATATGAGTAAGCCCAAAGTGTGTCATACACATTACACATGTTACCTTACCCAAGTTGACTATAATGCTCTGGTCTTTATAAAAAATATCAGTGCCTTTCCCTTTTACTGATGCTCATATGGATTCCTTTCATGGCATGTTCTGTATAGAATTATGACTGAATAAATTGCATCTTCATTTATCTTCGGAAAACCCTTCTGTGCTGACTGCGATACTCAGCTCTCAGCGCTTTACATAATTATATTAGTCTTCTGCTACACCAAGAAATTGATTGCCCAGGAAAATGAACCTGGCTTTGCTATAAATTACACCTATGGATCCTGAGAAATGTGTTATTTTGTTTAAAATAGTACCTAATATAATTAGAGTTCTAATTCATGGCAAGCTACAAGTGTGCCTATTACAGTAACAGGGTTTGGAATTTAATCTGCCTGCTGGATAAAGAATGATTGTATGTGGTTTTCATTTGTAATCCTAGAGACATTATTTCAGTAAAAAAGTCTGCGACTTTTAGATATGAGAGATGAATTGTTGTATGAATAACTATATTCATATAGTTTTAAAGTTAAATGTCTATCCAAGACAGCAACTTTTAACAATGAGTATAGCTCCAACAGCCTGCAGGCAATGCTGATCCATTGGAAATAACCACACTGCTCAAAATAAAGCCTACTGAGATCCTTATTAAGAGAGCCCACCTTTGCTCAGACAATGTAATAGATTTCTATCTGTATAATATCTGTAGCTGTATTGGTGATGTCATAAGAAGTAATATGCGCAGCCATATTTATGCACAGGCAGACTTCAGCAGTATATATTCACAGATGAATTTGTGCTTCCTTACCTAAAATGCACAGTGGACAATTACAACTCTAGTTTGTGTCAATATTAAATACTACCAATATTTTGGAAAGATTTAGCAAACCACAGAAAAATTATTAGGCCAAAACCAGCAGATAGCATGAGAAGAAAATGAAATGAAACATTCCCTCTCGCCATTTTTCTCCTTATAGCACGCAGAAGCAGTGGGCAGATCCAGGGTTAAGTAATTCTGCACCATCGAGAAAGACATTTGATTTCATTTGTAGCGTGTCTTGTGGCGGCCGGAGGTGAGCCCACCTTTGGATACGGGAGGAGCGAAGCGGCACACATATCTACTGTTTGGAGACACAAAATTGACAATGCATTTATCTTTGAATAATGTAAATGTCCCGAGAATACGGTGGCAGTGGTCCTGGCTTGTCCGCCGAGGGCAGGGGCTGTCAGACGGTGAGTTCTCTGGCCCTGCCTCAGTATAATGTGCCCCCTCCGGCTCCCCTGGAGCACTGCACTGCTCGGATCTGCCCGCCTCGAGCTCACGCGCCTCCGCCGGCGCACAGCACAGACTCCCCACTTAATTTACACTCCTGTTGGAGATGGACTTAATGCAGAAGAGCCTGCCAAGAAGAATTGTGCCTGCTCTCCCTCTCCTAAGGTGAAATAGTTTAGGTGGGATTTTTTTCCTCAACATTATCTATGTAGCGTATTATACTGTAAAGTGCTGTTTCATATTCCTTTTTAAATCTTTTGTCCAATTCAAACACCAAGAGAAACCACTTAATGAGACACAGCTTTCCTGGTATATCAATTCCTTTAATCATTTTGAATAACAAACAAAACTTAAATGTTTTCTAAAGTGAACTGCTGCTACACCAAATGTGGGCTTGGTGACTAAAACCAATGTTGTTTAAAATGGATGGCTCCTGGCAGGCTGACAGTGCTGTTCAGTGAGGCAAAGTGCCAGCAAATTGTTTGTCTTCTGCAGTGCTGCTCTATAATTCTTCTGGGAACCAATGGCATTGTGTTTGCCAAATAGAATAATGATAGATGGGATAAAAATCAAACTGGAAGATGTTGGGATGCACTATGGCCACCAGGCATAATCTGAATACATGTGCTGTCCCAACAGCACTGCAAGTCACTGGCCTATAACTATTGTGAAATAAAATAAAGGCATAATAAACACTAAACAAAAAGGAACTTTCACAGTTTCAGACTATCGATGGGTCTGTCATTATTTATATGTAATGATTGCTGTCACATTCATAATACTGACATTTCAATCTTTATATTGCACCTAACGGCTAACCTAAATGCATGCATCTCTGAATGAGTGACCCTAGTTTTTATTCATGCAGGCATAATAGTGGATGTTGGAAGCAATGATGCATGTTGCCTGTGTCTGTTCAAAGCAATGGCTCTTCGTGTCTCTCGGCTCTGAAGCGTAAATGTAAATGCACAGTCTGCTTGTTCAAGTGTCCTGCTGGCCAAACAACAAGAGCATGTCCCCATCTGTTCTGTCTCCAGAGTGTTGAGGCAACACAATTTCACCTTGCCACCCCAAGACCTTCCCATTTGCTGGAGCAGAGGTTTCCTTGACGTTGCTAAGGTTACAGTCAAGGTAGCTAACACCTCTGTGGGTTCACAGTGCCTGATTTGGACTGGTTGCTCTTTATTTAAATGTATCAAAAATGTTAGTAATACATAACGGTACACTCTTGAATTGTTCCACACAGTTCCACAATATTTCATATTTAGGAGATGCACTCCGCTGTAGCACTCCCATAAACCGATCTACAGCTCACAGCTTATGTTTGAATTAGCTCGCTGTGTGGCTAAAGATGGAGGAGAAGATAACTATGTGAATCTACAGATTCTACGGTGGGTGGGGGTGGGGTGGGGGGGGTAGAGAAGAGAGCCATCCACTCTGTATACTCAGAGTTCCAAACCAAAGCAACAAGGTCTTTTCAACACTGGGTTCTCTGTCATTGGTGAGTTAACCACGCAGCGTCTCACAAATGGAATAGTGTCACTTTAAAGGTGCTGTCCTTGGCTCCTGGCGTCTTTGTTGTCGTTTCAGTGGCTCGTAACAGCTAAAGAAGAGCATGGCTATCACTGGAGTGTGATTTGCTACAAGCCCGGCCTTGCCAACTGTGAAACACTGGAGTGTGACCACACATCTCCAGTTGCTTCAGGGCCATCCAGTCAATTACAGGACACTGTCTAGCCTGTGCAGCAATGTGCACTAAATGACAGTCCAAAAGCAAAGTGAAAAGAACAGCTCCAAACATTATACAACCATGTTAACAACACCATATGACATATGTTAATTTCTTACCGGGGTTGAACATTACAGTGTAGATTGTAAAATATCAGTATTTATTCATTGATGAATGTGTGTTAAACAACACACATTTTCATTTATATACAGTATATGCAGTATACACATTTGTGCATAAAATAAAATCTTCATAAAAATCCAAATACATGATTAAGTAAGTTAGCAAATAAACAATCTTTCACACATCTGTTGTAGTCAGTATCAGAGCGTTAGACACAAAATTGACAATGCATTTATCTTTGAATAATGTAAATGTCCCGAGAATACGGTGGCAGTGGTCCTGGCTTGTCCGCCGAGGGCAGGGGCTGTCAGACGGTGAGTTCTCTGGCTCTGCCTCAGTATAATGTGCCCCCTCCGGCTCCCCTGGAGCACTGCACTTGGTTTCGTTTGGATCTCAACTGTTTATAGAAACCATGTGTGGAAAAACTGAGAGCAGATTTTTGTTCAAAGAAAGCTGCGTCTCCTTTGTACACTTTATCGTGTGAATGCAGATGTGCATTTTGTCGGAGCCTAGCACCTCATCCATTACCCCAAGGCTGGCAGAGAGATAGTGGAGAGTGAATCCATGCAAAAGGACCCTGACAGAGTCTGCTGCTTAAGTGAACTTTCCGTGAACTGGGCTCGACAGCGGGGTCCATGCATCAAAAAATATATAGTTTCTCTTCACTGCTCTGGCCTGTGTTTCATACAGATTGCTACTATCAACACATTCAACATCCCCATGTATCAATCTGTCAATCTGATGCTTGTTTGAGCACTGTATCTGTCTCTGCAGATTCCATCGGCTGGTGACTAAGGGTATATTCAGGGTTTTGTGGCTTACTCATCTTGTCTTGTTCAATGTTTGTTTTGATTGCGCTCTAGAGTTATACAATAAGCAATTTTTTAGGTTTTAGCTTCACTTCCATATTTCAAACATTTCTTTACACCTTGTTATAGAATTCTATTATAAAAACTGAGAAAGTTGTTGATGATCATTTACACCTGTTCCGTTTCTCTCATTCTCCACTAGCCAGTATTACGTTTAGCAATATAGCAGACACTTTCATCTAAAGCAACTTGCAAGGTATCCTGCTCAAAGATTCTTAAATATAGTGTTCCCTTGCAGGACAAATTAATAGCATTTATATATAAAATAATTATGCATTAATGATGGATTTTCTTATTGGACATATACTTTTTTCTTCTACCTAAATTGAATTTATATTGTTCCAAAGCCTCTGACTTACTGAGCATAGTTGTGAGCTAGAACCATTTTTCCTCCCCCATCTTCCATTTCTCCATTGCCCTGAAGGTGTACTTCATCCACATAGAAAATGCTGTTGTATCATAACTTCGACCAATAGTCTCGCTTACCCAGTCAAAATCACTGTAGGACGCTGGCCTCAGTGTGACCAGACATGCAGCGGGCACACTTGAATACACAACTCCATTAATCTGTACCCACACTGATGGATATATCGATTTTTTTAAAACATCATGAAAAACATTGCTGCATGGATAACCAAAGTTTCTCTCCTTGAGGAATGTTGTTTCAATTTAATAACTATGAATCCAGTATTTCCTTACTGTCTGTGGGATGTACTTGGATTAACTGATACCCGAAGTCCCTGATGCTCAGCATAGACAAATAGGCAATGTGACAAGAATGAAAGCCTTTGGAGGCAGAGCACTCTCAGTTATTGCATATCCAATTAGCATGTGCTGCAGCCGTTGAACATCTAAGCCCCTATCACTAACATAACAAAGAGAATGATGTATGAGAATGATGTCAGTATATTCTCAATAATTCAAATCTATTTTGGGGAAGGGGTTCCCTTTGCAGTTGTTTATTCTGACCCCTTGTACTGATTGTGCCACAGAAGCTAACTAAAGTTGCTATGTGGTTTTGGGAACCATGTTGGTTTCAAAACAATCATTCATAAGAAGTGTGTTTATGAAAATGGAACCCTAAAAATGGCTTATGGTCTGTTTATGGAGTCATGTTTATAAATGTATTTGAAGCATTATAACATTTAGCTCTCTCAGACATATGTTTTCAAAGATTATATTCATTTGACAAACAGCTCTGCTGACAGTCTGTGTGCAGCAATCAATTCTTTAAAAAACAGTGTGTGGTTGAGAAATAAATGGCATACAGCAGAGCAATACATGTATGGCTCTATTGCTTAAAATGAACAACAGGTCTAAATTCAGTCCTGACAGGAAAATGGATTGAATGATTTCTCTTTGTAGTCATGTACTGAAAGAATGTGCTTACTTTATCAGTGTGACTCATGTTGAGCATGCCCTTTTATATTGGTGCTGAAAATGTAACCGTACCTTTAGTATTATGGCCATGTCAGATCATGTAACCTTTTTTGTGTCTAAAAAAACCTAAATGTTTATACATTTATAATATTTTATATATTTTACTTAACACAAGTCTTGTGAGTGACAATGCTAACAGCCAATGAAAATCAACTTCCTCACTTCTGGAAAATGGCTTCGAGCTCAGGGGTATGTATCAGACATTCAGCAGAGTTGCTTATGTGACGTAGTGCTAATGGACGGATGAGGCTGAGACTAGTTTGCTAATACCTCCCCTACAACATTTCTAGATACTAACCATTTTCCACTCTCCCAACATACATTTTCTTCCACAGTGGTGTTTCAACCATAAACAGGGTATTTGTGGACCCAGACCTTTTAATCAGACATACAGGCCTATTGTACGTTTGCTTATGAGATGATTATAGGGCACTGATAACCAAGTTTGGACATTTATTGACAATTATTTATGAAAATAAAATCTCATTGTTGTCACACCTGGGTGCGGAGGTGTGATCAGGTCTTCCGGTCGCCAAAGCGCCACCATGTCGGTACGCTGCCACGTTGGTGCCCTTCCCCTCTTCCGCACCCGTATCGCGTTATGTCATTAACACACATGCTTATATTGGGGTTAGTCTTTTCAGACTATTGTTTGAGTTCTCCTGTACTGTTATTAGCATTGCTTATTAAAATGTTTTCCAACGCCCCTGTCTAGTGTGTTGAAATGTTACAATGGGAACCATTGTACCTGCCAGTGGAATCCTGCTTGACTGCATAACGTTTGCTAGCCTCCGCATAACTATGGCCTGAATGCTGTTTGTCCTGCTGCTGCAGGTGCCTGTAACTCAGTAGGAAACACATTCAACATCCTCCCCCTTCCCCAATCAGGGCAGGCGGTCAACTTTTCTTTCCACCCTCTGCAGCCGCATCAGGCCACTGGTAAGCCACCAAAGAGATAGTCTTTCTTCACTATTGTGTGCTCATACAATATATTATGGATTAGCTCCACACACTGAATAGAACTTGCTGCAATCATGTAGGCCTTGTATACTGTATGTTCGTGTTTATATTCCCACTGCAGACATCATAAAATGAGCCGGGTGCGTCGGTTTCCCTCACTATCCAAAAATCATGTTAGTTTAACTCTCTCCTGTCAGTGCCATGTGACCAGAGACACTGGCCTCTACCTGGAGTTGGTCCCCGGGCGCTGCACAGCGGCTGCCCACTGCTCTCTTGAGGTATGGGTTAAATGCAGAGAATAAATGTTGCTACATGTATGTATATGTGACAATAAACGCACCTTTACCAGGAGGAATGATCATATTTTCCCCTGGTATTTTGATAATAAATGCGCATGCAAATGCTGATGTAGCTTTTTCATTAATCAATGGAAGGTCTATTCTCTTTCCGGTTAGCTGAGAACATTACATGTTTACTGCATTCTGTGTTATTTGTATTTGAATCTGCTTGGACTAGGGCAGAAAGGAGGTATAACAGCTTTCTTCTTGACCCGCCTTGAGCACTCTGAAACCAGGAACAGAGACTCACCCATTTGAAGTGCATCAGTCTCTCCAAAGAGGGAGCACTTTGTTATGGATTGTGGCCACAGGGAGGACCTCAGGAGCAGACCTCTGCTTCCTATATTTCATCTACTTCCAGGAAGGGTGAAGGGTAAAACCACTGGAATGATGAAACACCGTTACCCAACTCTTATTGTTTTTAAAGGGTGCCTGTATGTAACATTTCTCTTTAACTCTGAGCGCAGGGGAAAATTATAATTAATCTGTTAATGACAGCCGGGGCTGTCATAAGCTTGGGGAGTGTATAATAAATTGCTGTAATAAAAATTAAGACTGCATGCATCATTGAGGCCTTTGGAGGGTTTGTTTAATGTAGTTACAAAAATGGTAGCAGCTGATGTGGCGTCCACCATTCCACCAGGAGAACGCTAATTTCTGAGTGACACTTAACCTGCTATAGCTCACCCACTGTTAAGGGGGTTTAGGGGAAACCTAATGGGTCTTTCTACGTCCCATTTCCAGAACCAGTGAACGGATGGCCTGGTTTGGATCGCAAAGGCCAAAATAAGGACTTGCCTTGTTCATTGAAAATTAATTGGGTCCTTCTCAAATTCAGCCAATTCTGAACCCTGATAAAATAATTCATAGTAGGTCTTCTGCTATAGATGGTGAATGACTACTCATCCTTCATGAAATGCTAGACAAATTACTATACACTCTGAAAAGTCATGTGAGGGTTAAAGGTTGGGTTGTTCACTCGTCGCCTTTCCCCTCTAATTGGGACATGAAAGATTCTGGGCCGTTTGTAACATGCACTCTGAGGGACACAACACAGTTCCAGCAAAGTGCCAGAGAACTTCCTCTTATTTAATGAGACAAAGCTTCCTCTGCATTGCAAGGCTATGATAAGAGGGCCCTCCACTTATGAGCAGAAGGAACAAAAGACTAAAGTCATCTGCAAAAGTTATCTGCATCACACAATACAGGGCTACGTTAGCTTGGATAGCCCTGAATTGGTGAAGTTTCTCCCTGCCATGTATTTGACAAGGACGCTCCTCTACAAAAGCCTGACAATTCCAAGCAAATTAGCTGCGTGTATCTGACCTATAAAAGCCGATATATAGCGTCTTTGGGACCTAGCTTAGTAATTTCTACTTTCCGGAAGCTTTCCGCTTCCAACTTTATCTTTGGCTGAGTTGTTTGGGACACAAGAGCCCTGGGGTTCAGCCTGCAGGCAAGCTAGTTTTGCACATGTAGCATGACACCAATTGACACTGAATGGTGGCCCAGGTCACCCTGTAACAACATTTCTCTCTCTCCAGACGTAGCCAGTAAACAATGGAGGTATTTTTGTTGACAGACAGCCCATGGTGTCCTGGCGGAGGCCAAGCTTGCTTGGCTCACTTTGTAATATTTTGCTATGAGCTGTGAACCAATTATCATTCATCCTGCCCCGCTGTTCAACTTCACAAGGGTCACAGTCTTGTTTGGTTAGACAATGTGTCACCAGGTCAGCCGCAGTAGCCTATGAGATACCACTGACCTCCAGTCAGCCAGCTAGTTTACCTCCTCATTAGGGCAGAATGCTGAGTTTATTTAATGGGGTGATTATAATTTCAGTCTGGCTGCATGGGCACTTTGGTCTTAATGGTGTATTATTTCATAATTGTAAACAATATTCAGTAAAAAAATCTCCTCCTGAAAACATAAACAAACAAACCACCACAGGAAAACCTCAGAGGTGGTATTCCCTCTATGTCTGCCATGACGCCCGCCGTCTCAAAGCTGCTGCATAAAGCTTGTGAGCCGAGTCTAATAGGGCCTCAATGGAAGGCAGACTGCAGGAGCGGACCTGGTGTGATTCATCTCCATTGTTAGAGGAGCCTATGGGTCCCACGTCTCCCACAACAATTATCACCATGCTTGTCTTCTAGCCTGTTTCATTCCACTGTCCTGTTGTTGACTTTTCTCTTCTTATACCATCTGCTCTGCCTCATCTTTCCATGTACCTATTTGGAGGTGTACTATTATTTACATGCAAAACCTGTTCACACACTGGTGCGCCAAAAGGTATTTTAGACCAATAGGGACAGGGCCTGATTTTTATAAAGAACCATTTAATACGAGTCAACCATCAAAACAAAACAGTTATGTTACTTGTTGAAATGCATACAGTACAGTACATGGTAACAAACTATAAACAATGCAAAATAAAGAATACTGATATATGTACAACACATTTAGCCCACATTACCCCCACCCTCAGTGAACCTCCATCCCTCCTTTTTACAAATGTAGGGAAAATATAATCATTCTTTTTAATTACTGTACCTATAGGCACTCTATTAAAATTATAATTCTCCTCATCCACGTCAATTGATCTGTTCACAGTGGGTGGCTATGGTGAAATGCAGTGTATAATATTCGTGCTGGTAAGCCTTGGTTGTGCTGTGTGTCAGAAGCCATCTTGCAGTGAATCCCTCACCCACCTTGGAGCGCAGCCTGTGGAACTGATGAGGTGAAGAGCATTGCTCTGCAGCTCCATGCTAGTAATCACGGGGCTGAAGAAACACATACATCATCTGCCACACAGGTTGGCATGGCGAGTGAAAAGCCTTCACATCACGTAAGATGCTGGACAAATGATGGCCATACGCGTGTTTGTCTCCTCACAGATGGCCGTGCATCTTCAGTCAGGGGAAAAAAGGCTGAGCCTGGCACTTATTCCCCTCCCCCAGTCCAGCACTCTCTCTGTCTTCCTCTCTCCCTCCATCCCTCTTTTGTAGCATGGCCCCTGTGTGTGTTTTTTTTTTTTTTCCTTTTTTTCCCTTTTTTTCTCTTTTATTTTATTTTTTTTGCATCTCCTCTGCAGGAGGTTTGATATTGGCAAGGCAGTTAGTGTCCTCCACGGAAATAACAGTGGAAAATATGACATAAATTATTTGCCAATTGTTTGACACACGCAGGGCATTGTCCTTGCTATAATCATCAGCACTCTGTCAGCTGAAGCTACGAATGGTGCCATGGCTACTTTGTGTCTAGCTCGTTGGTAAGCTTCTCGGGCTGCTTACGGATGCCTGTTCTCTTCACTGAGAACACAACAGCTACTACTACCAACATTGTATTGGGCCAGAGATCAGATGGATCACACTGTATACAGTATGTCAAACAGCAGGGCTTCTGGTTGTTGGCCCTGGCAGAGTTGGACAAACTGAACTGGCCCATTTCACTCTTTACACTTAATTTTGTTTATGAACTTTTTTGTAAATGTAAATTAACAACAATTATTGATCTACTAATGATTGATTAATGTTTTTCTTGATTCTTCAGTGGGTGAAAAATGTACGCTACATGTTTCACTTTTCTTGGTTAAGTTACTTCTGTGATGTTGTTTTTATGTTACAACTGACTATAATCCATATTTATTTAACTGTGCTTGACAATCCAACTTTAAATATGACATTAAGTGGAATAGAACGACTCAGTTAGTTGCTGTACGGTGAACTCAGATCATTTATGAAGTGATATTGCATTTGTAGAGTATTTTAATTGTTTAATTGCTTTAAGAACAATATGAGAAAACATTACTGTAAATTGGATAACATCCCTTTGCCATCTGTCACATCTAATTTGGAAATGCCTATTGTGAAATCAATTTGAAATCAACGCTGAAATTCCAACTGCAGTAACTGAAAACTGAAATAGCTGGCTGTAATCAGGCCTGTTCAGCGGTTCAGAATTAGAAATGAATGCCATCATATGAACAGATAGAGTTGGCTAGTCTAATTTCCTCAGGCAAGGAAATAACCTTTAGGCTGTCTCTGCTATCCTATTAATAATCGAGCAAGTGTGAATGCGAGCGCATGTGTGTGTGTGTGTGTGTGTGTGTGTGTGTGTGTGCAGGCGTGCGTGTGAGCCAGAGAAAGGGGGGGGGGGGGGGGTTATGTCAGTGAAAGTATTTTATTTGTTTTCCACTAGCTTGTCTGTATAAAACTCATTTAAATCAGTCAATGTAATGATTTATAACACATTTTAATTGGACAGTGTTCTGTGATGCATTGTAGCTGTTGTATAGCATTCACTGAATCAACAAGAAGACTTCTGTGGGTATAGATTTCAGGATCGTATCAGCTCATGCTTGTGCAGTGAATTAAACACAGAACACTGAAAGCAGGTACGGTAGCATTTGATGAATGTATGATTTAACTGCATTCAAAATGATGTGTTCCTTACAAGAAAAAGGCCCCACTTGTGAAAAATGTTCATTATCAGTGTGGAAGGTGTGTTGTCAAGGTGCTATATGGCGAGACTGTCATGCTGTTGCACAGTGCAATACTCAGAATGCTGCCAGTGGCATTCTGTAATGCCTTTGTCCTTGATCACTTATTTCTGCCTTCAATTGCGCTAAAACCCATTATAAATTAATCACCTAGTCTCGCAATTTGCATAAAACACAGCACAATTTCCATTCACCTCTATCCATGAACAGAATTAGGGGAAACTGCATTAAATAGCACATTACAAAAGAGAATGCATTTGAGCAGGGAAAGGTAATTTAAAGATGGTGGCTGGATAATTTCTATGAGCAGCTGTAATTAATGTAAGCTTCACAATCATGAACTGTCTGGGAATAAAATGAGTAGAGACGGCAACAGGAATGTGTCCCACTATTCTATCTGGTCTCTCCTGAAGCTTGAAAGAATTTGGAGAAGCTGAAGCTACCACACGTCTTGCCACTTTGTTTATTTTTGCCGCACAAGGCTACAAGACATGTACCTGCTCACTCATCTTGAAGCAGACATTCCCTGGAGTGATGAGGTAATCAGCTATCCTAAAATACCTGGCTATTTCTCAGACAACAAGGAGCCAGTCAAGACAATAAACTTAGGAGGAACTTAAGATTGATCACATAGCTTTTGTTTAAACAAACGTTGTTTTGTGAAAAAGGCAATTCATCTGATCTGTCCTGATATATTTTCCATATGAATCAGCAAAATACTGAGTAAGTCTTTGTCATAGATTGCTATAAACCACATAAATCAAATAATTATATTGTCAAAACAGCATCTGATCTTTGCACGCACACATTTGATTACATCTACAGAATACTTCAATCTTAATGCACCGCTTAGAAGTTCCTAGTTGATCCCGTTTCACACTCACCGCATGCTATGAAACAGAAACCAATTCAAACAAATACTCTGTTGCTTTCACACTGTTTTTATGTTACTTCGAAACCTTTTGGATAACCTATAATGCAACAATACAGTCTGTTAGCCAATTACAATACAGTGTAGAATAATTTTTCAAAAAAATAAAAATGATGTACTTTGTCAAATGTTCTTCACCAAACAGTTATTCTTTACAGAGGGGCTCGCTAACGTTGTATTATGAAGCAATCTTGTTGTGCAAGAAACATCATTGTTGTAAAACTGTCTGTCTGTCTGTCTGTCTGTCAATCTAGTTTGGCAGTGAGCACATGTATTAGCAACACAACAGTAGTTATTCTCACAGTGCTTTCCTAAATGTCACAGTTTGCATTTGTCAGATTGCAATGTATCACTTAGAGGGGGGTGATGGGAAGTCTTCCAAGAGCAGTGCTGAATGGCAGCCATTCGGCACAGTACCAAGCGGTGGCCTCTCGTGCCTTTACTGCATGCTATTACACTGCTTGCGTGCTCTACAGCATATTTAAATACACACTGACACTCAAGAGGGGGAAGAGGTGACATATGACCCGTTCAAACAGATTCCCTCACAAGCAAGGGAGATGAAATGTTTTAATGAAGATGGATCATGGCGATGGCTCTACATTTCATTTGTTAAACTGTGGGCATATGGCTTTATTACAGCCAGATTTCACCTTTGCCCCTCCTCACCTCCATACCAGGTGCTCCCGAGGATCTGAATACTCGTTTTAGATTGTTTTATTTTTTGGCTGCATGGTGGAGGTGGCTGTAGTCTTTTGAATGTAAACATGTGGCAGCATAGTAGAACTTGCTTAGCTAGCTCGTCCACAGGGAAATGTTGACAATTCAGCCTAGTTCCATCTGGCCACATTCTTCCTGGTCTAGCTGCTCTGTGAGGTCTCCTGTGAAACGATGTCCTCTATCAGCACTGAATGTCACAATGCCCACACCATTATTGCAGAGTAGGATCCCCACAGACTATAGAAAGGAAAAAGAATTCAGCATCTCTTTCCTCGCTCATTTGTGGTGAGGGTCTCTTGTGATTCCGTGTACTGGAAGTACACTAATGTGATGCAAGGATGGTGTTTTAATGTCATATGATGCATCACAGCTCTTTCCATATAATCTCCTGAATAAAGAGAAGCTTTGTCAAGCTCAAGCCTTCATTCATGTTGCTTTACTTTCATTCAGAAAAAAATAAATACAATAAATAAGACTCCACACAAGCAAATAAAATGTGTGCACTCCATACAGGTTTAGATATTCACAGCAAGACATTGCTGGCATGTGCTATTGACAAAGGAACAGTTTATTGAACTCACGCCAGCATTGTCATAGCACACATGCTAGCTGTGCTGTTATCACCTCAACCCCTTGAAAAGGTCATGTAAAACGAGTCACTTTATTATAGCTATAAATAACAGAGGCCTGGGGCTGCTATATGTCCATTACCTTCTGTGGCTCAGTCCAACCTCAGTGTTCACTTAAACCACTGGAATGTGAAAATAACACCAATGTTTCCAACAATATATATTGTATATACATCTTTTTTTTTTTTATATTGTTTTGGATTAAAATAACCTAATCCGCTTGAATGCACCCTGCTAAGGCAGACAAGCTGTACCTGTAATCAAGCTGCAAGACAACAGGGCAGCCCATTTAAAGTCCGAGTTGGAACACTGTCTGATGGTCTCAACCCTTGGCCAAAGGTTGCAGGTTCAAACGGACAACTGGGCCCTTGGGCAAAAGGCTTAACCCCTTCTCACCCAGGATGACAGATTGAAGGTTGGCAAAGCAACATTTCACAAGTTTGTCCTGCAAGCAAGAGTTTCTTGCGCAGAATACTTGTACGTTGTGAGTGTTAATCATCGTATTAGGATTACAGCTAAGCGCAAGCCTATTTAAGCGCAGTGCCTCTCTCAGTGCAACACGCAAAACTATAGATGTAGACACAAATAACCTATTGTTCCTTAAAGTCAGTATTACATCAATGATAATGGTATTGATACATTTTCTGACTTAGTCATCAGAACTCTCTGGTCTGGAACTAAGGGGAGTTTCTTTCTAGTATAAGAGAGATATATGAGTTTTAGAGTACACAGCTCACTAGTTAATTAGGTAGCCACCATCAAATGGGAATTATATCATCACATTGGCACCACACACCACAACCTACTACTGTCCCCCCATCCCCCACCAACCCAACCCTATATATTTATATATTTCAATATGAGTGGGAGCTCGGGACACTTAGCGGAATAATTAATGCCAAACTAAATTGAGTTTGAACAGTCTGTAGTTTACCGTGTCGTTGGCGCGTACTGTCAGCCATTTGCCGCCGCGGCTGAGGGATTGGGAGGGTCAGTGTGTAATGTCCATGCGATGAGTACCGCTGCTTTATGACTTCCATTTGCTCTAGTGCGGGCAGCGTTCCCACTGGCACGCATTAATGACACCTCGCTAATGCGCTACAGAGCAGCAGAGGACGGCCCTGAGATTGTGAGAGAGAAAAATGTTAAACTGATATCGACGAGTTCAATGTAACTGTTGCATGCAGCCTAAATCAACGTGTAATATTTTTCATTGAAAGAAAATATGATTATATTACTTTATGTACTACACTACACTATAACGCATGCAAGAAGTGTCCTTTGTTAAAAGGTTTTGGGTTAGTAGTTGGACTAGTAGTTGGACAAGGTTGACGCAAATGAAGTTGATTATCAAGCTCCCGGTGCCATGGCACCACACTCTGGCGATGTTGTGCTTCGGAAGTCAAATAATTGCAGGACGTGAGTGAGGGATCCAGCTGAAAAATGCCAAATCTGGGGGAAAGGCAGCAGAGGACAGGAACGCTGCATCGTGGCTAAGGCTATTCTCCAATGTACCCCCACCCCTTCCAAACCAGCCTGCCCCTTATATCAAAGACACACTGTTTATATTTTCTAAATCAGTTGATACTGTGCATGATGAACTAGCTGTTGGCAGACGTGCCCTCTCCACGGAGTGCTGTCAAAGGTGGCCCGGTCAAATGTATAACATGCTGGCTTGAAACCTTAATGTACTGTCCTGTAACATAGCATATGTACTGTATAGCCTCTGGAATGAATTGTTGTTAGTTAGACACTGATATCATGTTGTACTGTAGGTCCTCCTTTCACACACCAATAAGCATTAAAGAAGATTACACTGAACTATGAAATCATAGTCCTAAATGCATTAAGTGGCATTTTCTCCATTAGTGCCATCAAGTTGTTTTTCATACACCCATTATTGCCTCTGCTTTCAGATACTCTTGGAAGTGTAAGACAGATAGGTGGCCTAGATTAGATAAAGCTGTGTGTGTGTGTGTGTCTTTGCAGTCTTATAAAAATATAGAGGGCCCAGCAATAGCCGTTGTCTGAACATGCACTTTCATCCTAGTTCTTTTTCTTGCCTCCAGCGATGGGAGTGGATGACCTTTTACTGTCAACTTCCAACATGACAAATTACAGAGGCTGGATGACCGTGTTTTTTAGGAATGCAGGAGTTCACAGCCTGGTCAGGCCGCTAGCAGGGCAGTGGACCCCTACAATGGAGACAGATGTATTAATTGATAGATAATAGTCATAGATATATGGACTGGGGCCTCTGTATTCTGAGCCCAGAAATGTGATAGCCATACCTAAAAAATGTTTCCCCCCTCCAACAAAGATTCTCCCTGAAGAGTGTAGACCTGTTCAGAAACTAGATAGTTTATCCTCCGTGAGAGCAGACTCCGTGGATGAACGTCCAAGATATTTCCAAGGGGGGTTTATTTCTGTTTTGAAAACCAATAGATAGCTAGACCCCTCACACAATGGAATTAGAGCAGCTATTTTCTTATAGAGAGGCTGTGTTTGTTCTGCGTTATTGACGTGACTTGGCTAGTAAACGACCCAGAGTCGGTCACACGGTCTTCTCCGCTGTCATGTGATGTCATCAACCTGCCTAATGAGATCAGCTGAGCCTAATGCAGCACTATATAGCATGTCTTGTTGACCTCATAGAGCTGATTTGTGCCGTTCAGTCATATCAGTCTTGCACACCCATTATCCGTCATCAACCTGTCAACACTGCTATGACTGTATTGTACTGAATACATGCTGTATGCTTGATGCCAAGGGCCGCAGGTGCCATCAAGCACACCTGATGCATGCCTAATTTGTACAACACTCCCAGCCAATAGCTACAGTGAGGTCAGTAATACAGACACTAGCACCCACACTGGTAATTGCATGGTCAGGGCCATGCAAAACACACAGAGAGGGTGCTTTGTTCCTCTCTCCGGATGTGCAGCCATGTGGAAAGCATTATATTTACTTCCAGCATGCAGTATTTCACAGAGATTGGATAATTATGTAGTTCTCATTCGTCCAATGAAAACAGCGTATCATGCAAATCCCTATTCTAATGGATTGAGTCCAGTGGACCAAATATTGCTAGCATAGTCATATATTGCAGCGTAGATAATAGTTAGTGAGCTGAGAAAATGAAACAGGAATTGCCCAACCTCCCGTTTGAGACACAGTGGGAAAAATGATTATTTTATCCCCGAGGCTTTGAAACGCTCGTAAATAATAATACAGTCCTCCATGCAAGCCTAAATTTATGTTGGCCATGATACTAACCCTGGTTCTGTTCAACTCTAATGCAGTCTTCAGGACAGATATTCAATATGAATTCATTACAACCAACAGTAAAGCACACTAAAATTAGATATTTTCTTTAGTCTTCCACAGTGAAATATATAAATACATAGAAATATCCACTATATTCACCGACTGCAGCCCAAAATAGAATCTTATGTTTTTGCCAATAAGTGTTATGTTAGTCTTATGTGGGGTGACAGTGGCTCAGTGAGTAGAGCAGGGTGACAGGTCATCCAAAAGTTGCTGGTTTGATCCCAGCTAACTCCTCACCAAATGCCAAGGTGTCCTTGAGCAAGACACCTAGCTGTACCTGCTCCTGGTGGTTGGTCGTGCCTTGCATGGCAGCAATTGCCAATGGTGTGTGAATGTGAGGCAATACTGTACAGTGCTTTGAGTGGCTGGAAGGTTAGGAAAGCGCTATATAAATGCAGTGCATTTACAATGTTAGTGTAACATCATAAAAAAGAAGGCGTATGCTGTAATGTTCTTTCTGCCTGTTCAGAGTTTGGGTCCTACCAACTCCTGTAACACACTACATATGCTAATATGTGGAGGAGACTCAGGCTTGAGTCTGAGCCAATGTTCACCACTGAAGAGACAGTCCTCGGTGCTTTAGTATACAGAAACAAACATTTGGCTAATAAAATCTCTCATGCAGTCAGAGGGGATCAAAAACAGTGTTGCAATATCACGTGAAGGCTACCTAGATTCATGGCTAGTCCTTCAATAAAATAAACAGCCAATAAAACATCAGGCAGGGGCTCCCTTGACAGCACTTTAACATCATTACACTTTCAACTGGCTCTCATTGAAAACTTGAATACATATTTGGCTGTTCTCAATTACTTGTAGTCAACCACATGGGTCTAGGTTTTATGGCCTCCTACTTAATATTGCATATCTCAACGCTCCATGTAGAGTGTGGCAGGCCGAAGCAATGCTTGCGTCTTGCGGGAAGATCTGGGGCCGATTTGCACTTACCATTAGTTACATGGACCCCATTTCCACCTAATCAGTCTATCTTGACATATAACCAGACAGCATATGGGGAATGTAGATTTTACACCCACCAGGGACTGCAGAGGGGTTTAAAGATTGCACAGGGATTTATAAGTGGGGAAATATTGGCTCATGCTGGTGGATTAATAGAGAGAAACACACATTTGATTTTTCCAAAACAAATAAATATGTGTAATTCTAGAAGTTAGATGTGATTATATTTATTGCATCTATTATTTCCATGTATAACAGGCTCAAGCTTCTTGTTATAGTCAACACTAGATAGATTACTGTTAGGGTTAATCCCTGTGACCTCTGGCATTCTTACAGTACAAGTACTTAACCTGGTGTGTACACATGGCTTTTGGAGGGAATTAGAGAGCCCTAAATAGGGGATTAGTCAAATCCTCTGTTGTCTTGTTCAAGTTCTATTACACCAACAGATTATCTTGTCAATAGTAGCTGCCATTCTTGTAGGTGTCAGTGTTTAGTGAACAGTAAATATGCTCAGTCTTATAGGTTTTGTAATATGTGCCTTACATCACTATGAAAACGTTATGTTTTGTATATTTGTTTGTTTATTTTCTCACATTTACTTTTCGCGGGAATTATGGCTAAAACATGTAACTGCCATCTAAAGACAGGAATCCTCTTTGTATCAGTCAGTGTGCGGTCTACAATGAATGTGCTCTCTGCTGACAAACAGATATGATGCCACACTCCCTCTAAAGGTCGTCGTTGGTACTGCATAGCACAAGCTTGCAATGTTCTACAATGGTCTGCAAGATTCGCAATGCAATAACGTCGTCTTGCATCATGTTATTGTAGCTTCATGATTGCATGTTTCAGACAGGTATATATTTGTTTCTAGTGCTGTATTAGTTTTTATGGAACAGATATATAAAAAACAGATGTTACAATGTATTGTATAACCAAATTTAGTTTGCATGTGTTTGCAAATACAGTAAATTTGCAATTTAAGTACAAATTAGTGCATCTCCTTCATGGTGGTAAATCCATTACACGCTTCTGAAAAAATTACAATTTGATGTATTACATAAATCACTATTTAGTTTTCTCCTTACAATGTAACTTAAGGCAGGTGATAACCACAGTACCTGGCAGAGAGTCAGAGGTCAGCAGTTATCTCATGTATTATCAGAATGCACACACAGACACTGAGACAGTGAGGTGCTACACTAGCCCTGTGGCTAGTAACAGTGGCCTTTGCCTACATCTACAGATGCGTTCAAGAAGGCAAGGTTTCATCTCTCCGAACACGTTCTGCACTGTTTATACGCTTAATAGCACACCTCTTAGCAGCAGGCCTACCCATGACAAGCGATATTCATGGCATTTCAGTGAGGGTTTCACATTGAGGCTAAACAGGAATGCAGGGGAGCTGACAGCGTTAATGGCTATAAAGATAAGTGGAAGAATGTTGACGCTTGAGAAAGCCGCAGGCAATGGAAGAGGATAAAAGAGAGAGTTCACCACTAACACAGCTCCCTCACAATGGGGGGATAGAACCGATATTTATCAACTCTTACACTTCAGAGCTCGTTACAAGTGCCTCCTCTGAGACTATATAGCTGATTCACAGTGTGTTTAATATCAGGGTTACAGCATATAGGCTACAGTACTGTACACTATTCACTGTGTGCAGTTGTTTTGGCCTGTAACCTGCCACTTGCAGTGAGGCTGTCATGACATGTCAAACAGCACAACCACTGTTGCATGTGGAGAAATTAGATATTGGATTGGCCCAGATTTACTTGCTCTCCTTCTTCATCATATACGAGGAAGAGTAATTCTCTCTCTCTCTCTCACTCTCTCTCTCTCTCTCTCTCTCTCTCGTCCTGCTGTCCTGCCAGTGTAAACACGGTGCTCCGTATACTCTCAATCACAGGATCTCTGAGAGGAAGCCGGGGCGGAGTCCTGGCACCGCGCTGGTGGCCACGCATTGGGAGTGGAACAGGAAGTAGGCCACGGCCCACACTCCGTAACATTCTATCATTCCACGGCACAAGAGGGAATAGGCATCTATCAGAGCTGGGCTCACAAATTAAATTGCTCCTACTTGACATAAATATTTGCATGACACGGGCTTGACATGGAAGATCCTATCATAAGTCATGCTACGTCATCAGAGGCCATAGCACGAGCAGCGCTCACGGTGGCCACCGAGACAGACAGCAGCTGAGTGGAGAATAATGGTTGACTCTTGGCCCAACAGCAGCTACAGTTACAGAGGCACAGGATCATTCTGTCATCAGGTTTTTAAACAAAATGTCATCCCAGCTATTAGATTGTCATTTTGTAGCTACTCTGTCAAGCCCTGCAAAGTGCGGTGACGGATAGTTCTACCGCGTGCCTCTCGGCAGTTATGTGTTTTTTCTCCCACGTACTTCAGCCTTCGCCTGACTGCAACCCACATCACTCTCAATTGTGCGTTGTGTAACCGCACAAGGAAGAGCCCCTCTGTTATTTCCGTGTATGAATGTGTCCGTGAGGTGTTGTCTGTTTTGGACAGGCCTATTCATTTCGCTTCTGTCCTTCGTCACCTACTGTATTTGAGAGGAAGCCCACCTTTCATCGAGCACACTTCTGTCTCAGGGGGCAGCTTGTGTTGGAATGAACATTTCCTTCATTTGGTAACATAGAAAAACAACTTTGTGACAGTATTGTGTGTGTGTGTGGGGGGTTCTGTCTTGCTTTCCTGTTCAACCTATCCCTTTGATTCCAAGTGACTGCTGTAAATAGTCTTGGCTGGGATCCAGCTCACTTTGCCAAACAGATTAGCCTGTTGTGCTCTTAAACATAAATCTACTGCTAAGGACTAACCCCTGGACAGCAGACCATTTGGCCTACAATACCAGAATAAAATAGCCATTTCTGAAGCTTTTCATTGGATATGTACAGTATAGTGTGTACACTTCAAAGCAGGAGGAAGATAAGAGCTTTTATTTTTCTCTTACCTGTGACACTGCAGTCTTGACCTGCATATGAACCTGTTTGCTGTCATACACAGTGAAGACTTTATTTGCTATCTATAGGTCTGCTAGCCCTGTGTGTCAAAGTCATGGGCGGGGTAACAGTGTGGAATTTGTTTCATGGGGCATTTGGACGCTAGCAGCTTGACCTCCCCCACGGCCAGATCAGATGACCAGCATTGTTTGCATGCACTCATGCCATGACTGGGTGGAAATTATCACTGTCGCCTCAAAACAATGGAGCTGATATATGAAATATGACAATAGCCAGACAGTCATGATTATTGATTTGCATTGTTAGCAGCTTTAAAAGCCCCATATGTCTTCATCTCCAGCGATGTCATGTGTTGGCTATAACAAATAAGTTTACGCCGTTGTGTGAAGTGAAAACCCAAAGGTAACATTTAAGGGTTGCTGATATGCATCACAGTGTTACTTAATTACATCTGCTGATTAAAGACAGACTCAAGCATGAATAGAAACCCTTTTTTTTTTTTACATGCCAAATTAAGGAGATATTGAAACACAAATACTGGTTGTGTTAGGCACATGCTCATATAATCCCATTGACCTATATTATTGTTATTTCTTTCTGGATGGAGTGCAATAAAACATTGAATGCTGTAGCTTCGTTGCATGCAGTAGATGCTATATTTGGACTGTGACAAGCAGTGGGAGGTTCATTTTCATGTACGCGAACTCGTCCAGATGAATGGTTGTTTGAGATTGTACTGCTCGTACGTCAATGTTTACCCCATTAGTGACAGCTCGGAGGCTGTAGGCCACTTAATATTGTCTGCGCTGGCTCGGGTTGTCCCTCGCACACCAGTTCAAAAGTTCGCCCACTTGCTCAAGGGTCTCATCACGGTCTCACCACGGCTTGACTTTCAAAGCTTCACAGAGCGACCGTGCCTGTCAAGAGTGATCCCACAGAAAGGGATGAGAAAACACAGGCGAGAGGCAGGACCCTGCAGGACAACAAAGCTGCCTCCTGGTGTTCTTGTTAGGAGGGCCTGCAAGATGGAGCTCATATTAAAAGCTGGAGGTCCAGGGCAAAGTCTGCCTGCGTCTGCAGCGGAGAAAGAGCATGAATTGATTGTTCTGGAAAGTGATGAAGCTCGGGCACAATTAGATTGCGAGGCAGTGCTGTGAGGTGAGAGAGCACCGGGCTTGCCTGCCTGCCTGCCTGCCTGCCTGCCTGCCTGCCTGCCTGCCTGCCTGCCTGCCTGCGGATTGATGGTAAAATAATAACCGCACTGTATTAACTATGGAGTTCACCACTGGGTTATAAGGTGGGCCAAGAATTGCCGCTGTTATTAGATTCCGACTATTCCGATATGACGTGTGATGTAAAAAGATTATTTTTATTGGGCCAGTGGACAGTAATTTGGCATTTAGATGATCATTTGAGCGGTCAAACGTAAGCTGGAGTGTCTTAGCTCAGAGCAGATGGTGGAGGCACTGTCTGGAGAGAGAACAGGACATTAATTAACACTATTTCTCTATTCCTACCAAAAATAACAGAGATGTGCTGCATCATGTTATGTGCTTTCCAGGAGCTGTTTGTATTGATGTAATTAGTTTAGATTCTCAGCCTTAGTTCCGACGGAACAGCTGTTATGCCAGGTGTACGTATATTGGTGAGTTACTAATATAACAATATTTTTGGTTTTCTATGCCATATATTGATTGGTCAGATTTTGAGAATTTTTCCAGGTTACAAGCATGTGAAATTATTATAGTAAAACTGCTTATTTTAGTGGCGATGATCTCATATTGTTATGTTATGATACATATGCACCTCACAAACATGGAAAGATGCAGTATACATAATACAAATAGCATAAAACCGCTCATAGTGACTTTAAGCTCAGTGCCAGTGTCACACTCTATAATAGCTGATGACAGTAGGACAGTCCTCATTATGATCACTTGGTCTAGAGATGAGTACCCTCTAGCAGGTGTGTCTGAGCAAAGCACCACTGTAGTCTCTGATTACTCTACAATACTGAGGACATACAGTAATACTCTAAGACTGATCATTCCTATTCACATGTCATGTAGCCTACTGTAGACCTTTGTACTCCCTTTGAGCAAAATATAAATCTTTTTGTTGCCCCAACCTGATTAGATCATAGTGAGGTCATATGTCAAAGACAATTAGATGCAAACCACAACATACAGTATGTCTCACCTGAGGCCAGAGCTGATTGGTTGTTTTACACAATAATTCTGGCTTAATTACATGTTAGATAGATTTCAAAACGAGGCCGGCACTTGCAGATCCCTTCAGACAACACAACTACACAACTAACCACACAACTGAAAAACATTAATTTTTACGATAGTGGGACAGAACAGCAAATGCTTTCCTTCTTGTGGGACTAACTCAACATGTAGCTGCAAAACAATGTTTCCTCTTTCCCAAAGTGTGTAATCCTGCTGGTCATGTGTTAGATTGTGCATCTCCCATGTGGAGAAGAGGTCATTGGCGAAGCAATGGGGTACACGGGATGCGAAAGCAGGCAGCGGCATATCTGTGCTCAGGGACTCACTCTCATTTATCTCCATTTCTCGCGCGCCGTGTCTAGTAATAAAGGCTCAAGTGAAAACGGCGTTTATCATTGGAGTGACAATATGCTGCAGAAGAAATCCAGAAAATAGATTACAGTAGCGAGTCCTTAGCCTACTCTGTGGATAATCCAATTTGAAGAGCTTCACGTCATGATAATCAGGCGTCTGTGGAGCCCGTCATTTGAGCCAGTGGATTACAGAGAGCAGAGGGAGGTATCGCCGGGTGGCCATGGGTTTAGTTGTATTGTATTTCAGCCTTGCTGCGTAGAGCACCAACCATTCTGCGGCGGGGAGCTTGACCCCCTAGTGGCTTACAATGGTAGCACAGGCCATGGCTGATTTGAATATGCATTACAGTGAAAGAGGCTGGGGGTGTTTTAAAGCTGCTAAATGCTATAGAAACAAATTAAGCCCTAAAGTTATTACAGTATATTATCGTTTATTTGACGAACGCCAGACTTCCTGCAAATTTGTACAATATGAACTGTAATGATTTTATTCCAGAGCGTGTTTATTAGTAGAGCAATAGCGTGTGGTTTGTGTGGGTGCGTGTGTCTCTCTCTCTCTCTCTCTCTCTCTCTCTCTCTCTCTCTGCGTGTGTGTGGGCACGTATGTGCATGTGTTTATGTGTGTTTAAGCCTGTGCATGCATATTTGTGTGTTTGTATTTGCGTGTTATTATTATGTTATGCTGGGGATGGGGGGGGTACACACACACCATGGGGCCTGTCTGTTCTGGTCTTCTGGTTTCCTGCTGCTCAGCATTTTCCAGATCCTCAGGGGGTGCTTATGGGGTAGGGGGCATGTTGGGGGTGGTGTGTGTGTGTGTGTGTATGGGGGGTGTATGCGATGGTTCCATGCAGAGCTCAGCTAGTCAGTCCCAGTCAGTTCAGCATGCACACAGGACTGTACAGGACAGCAGAGCAGGTGCACGTGTTGCTACAAGGGCAAAGTGGACGTTTTCCACACGCCTTTCTCAGCAAAGCTCTGTGCTGACATGACATTTCACCACACACATGCTCATGAACCGGGATCACTCTTTAACATTTACACCAGCTGCATCGCTGCGGTGATGCTCACAAGGTACTAAATGATGGCGAGAACCACTCTGACGTGTCATTTTTCTGACTTTCTGTGTTGCACTCGCAGTATATTTCTGCGTCATACTGAACATGCACACACAAACACAGAACAGGGCACAGCATACTGTAGGTAAATGAATAAAGCGTCTCTATTTTAGCGGGCAGATATTTTTTAAATGGCAGCTTGCAAAATATTGACAGGGAAATGGGAACCACTTCATGAAATTATCTTATTATTATTTTATTTTTGCTTTATGAAACGATTGTAGTATTGTTTGATTAAACCAAGTATTCTTTTGACCATGTATATATTGTGCAAAGTATCAATTAAGACCTCTTGAAAGAAGAATGTTGTAATGAATGTTGTATATAACTAACTGCCTAACAAACTAACTAACTAACAGTATAGGAAAAACATCTGATTCAAGCTTGCGTTGAAGGTAACCTGGTAACATTCAACCTCACGAGAGGCCTGTGGTGTCTGTCTTCCCTCTGTGCAGTGCATTGTTTGTGGTGAGCATGAACGTTGACCTTTGACCTCTAGGATGGCCTGTCCAACCCCCTTGGAAGTTCACTGGAGGGTCAGAGAGTCCCAGGCCCACCGCAGACACTGTGATGATGGAGACTCCTCCTCTGCCTACACAATGTCTATGTCTGTCCATCTGTCTGTCAATCTATCTGTCACACACACACACACACACATACACACACACGCACACACACACACACACACACACACACACACACATGCAAACACACGAGCACATACACGCACACGCACACACACAAAAACACACGTACACTCACACACACACACACATACAGTATACACACACGCACACACACGCACAAGCACACAGAAACAGACAAAAACATATGTACACTCACACAAACACGCACACACACACACACACACACACACACACACACATATTCACAAGCCAAAACAAACAAAACTCTGCTCCCAAGGTTTAAAAATAAGGTTAGTTTTGTTGTAAATGTTACTTTGCCCTTAGCTTCCCGGACGTCAGGCTTAATTTTTCAATATTTGTAAAACATTTAAGGGCATTGGACCTTTGTTCAAAAAGCTTTTGATTATACATTCAAACTTGGATATTACTGTAAATGTTTTATATAGCTTGTCAGTATTACTGTACTCTAATGTGATTTTATCCCCCCCTCAATTCTAAATATGCACACCAAAAATAAATGTGGCCCCTTGTGCTCTCAGACAGTGATCAATACTGTCTACTTATAGAGTGAATGTCATGGGGTTGTTTCCGGGATCTGAGCCTCCAGGTCCTGCACAAGAGATTCATGGGCTTTTGGCCCTGCTTCACAGCTTCATGCACGCACGGACAATGGAAGAATGGCAGTGGATTCTCAACACACGCGGGTCTCACATGCTGCTAGGCAGAACATCTGCCTCAACCTTGACTGGAAACCCTCCACTGAAACACAAGAGATCACTTCGAGAAGCCATTTCATACTGGGATGGCTGTGGCACATTCCCCGTTCCCTGCTGGTTGCAATATGTAAATGCATTGTGTAGGACCAGATGCACTGCGTGCCACGTCGGTTTGTTTAGGTATCAGATCAGGCACGGCAACGCATTCACCGCGCAGCTGATGATAGTGTCTGGCAGCGTGGCGATGACTTGACACCATTACTCAAGTGTTCTGCCGCGCACATCCGTCTCCACACACTGTACAGGGTACAAACGCTCCTGAGGTGAAAGATATTTTCACTCTGGAGTTCAGAGCAGGGTCACGGATATGCACAGCCTCCTCTAGGAGAGGAACACAGCGGGTGTTACCAAAGGATTTCTACCTTATGGTTCTCAGCCCTTGTTGGTATCAAAATGTGGTTTAAAAAACTAGACAACTGACATTCTGTGTCAAGTATAAGAAATAATATGAGGTAAAAGCAATATCTCTATTGACATGAATTATTATGTGACTCAAACAAGCTCAAATGTAAACAAACTGAAAATCATACAATAATAGTGCTGTCAGTTACTGTACAAAGCCTAATGTGTAGTAATACATTGCAAACAGACAAGACAAGAACAAGCATGCTGTTCATTTACTGTCTCTGTAGTGCAGATGTAGGCCTTACCGATGGCATGTCCTTACAGAGGTGCACTTGCTTGACAGGTGGAAGGAAAGTGTAAGGAAGGCCGGCTTTAGCTTCTAAACTGTGCACTGTCATCTTTACAAAGTATGTTCAGGGGGGTGTGAAAGGCATCATTAGTTGTGAGGCATGCGGAAGCAGCTCTGCTCTGTTGCGGGCTACCTGCTATTTACTTCCCCTCATTACTGTACGCTGCCGAGCGCTAGTGGGAGTGTCAACATCATTAACATTACTGTCATTAGTCCTGTCCCGCACTGCATGGAGAACTTAGTCCTGCGGAGACAAATGAAGCATCCTCCACCACACACACACACACACGCCTCCGCCGCACTGAGGGAGCCAGCGTAGCGTTAGAGCGGAGAAACGCGCGGTCTGAGGTGAGAACAGGACAGAAATGGCTCTCAGTCTGGTTAATTACGGAAATGTTTTTATTGTGTTGTTTGAAAGCAATTGTGGTCTGAGTCTTTCAAATATTACGACAGTAAGATGCAACAAATCTTGAATAGGGAAACTGTAAGGAAAATGTTAAACGTGTAAAGGCAAAGGCACACAAGTGACCTAGCATGCTATTTGAAATGTAAGTCCCCAACAGTGGGGACCACAATTCAAACACAGAAAATAAATTATACCCTTGGTGTGAAATTGTATAATACAACTCTGCCCAGTCTCCATACTCCATAAACCACTGATGTTTAGAGTACGGCCTCCTGTGACCCATGATGTAATATAGTCGGGATTAGAATCTCCAGGCTCCATATGACCTCAACCAGTTCACACAAAGAATGAATGAACAAAATGAACAAAAAAGGATGGAGGAGACCTACACTGTGTATTTGTGGCGTGTGTTTTGAGTGTATCTGTTGTGGTGTGTGTTTTTGAGTGTATTTGTTGTGGTGTGTGTTTTTGAGTGTATCTGTTGTGGTGTGTGTTTTTGAGAGTCACGCGTATAAATTGGCACCTACAGAGGGCTTACAAGAGACTTTCCCACACCTTGTTGTCTGAGTTGGCTGGATGTTATTGCAGCCAACTTCAAGGCCTCGATGGCAGCTGCAATCACTTAGAGTCGTCTGTCTCGGTTCTTAGCCACTCCATACCCCCGCAACTAGTTTCCAATCAGCCTTAAGGGGATATAGAACTCCTCCGCGTTTAATCTCAGCCCATCTGCAGTCTGTCTTGTCTCGCTCAGACTCTTCTCTGCCTCTGCAGAGGGCGATGGGCGCTACGGCACATTGCTGCAGAGGCCATATATCCGTGTATACGGTGCATACTGAGTGAGGCCACATACCATGATTTCGCATGCCTTTTTGTACGCGTGCTGTGGGGGGTTTAGAAGTGGGCCGGGCTTCCCTTCGCCGCCGTGCTGTCCAATGGCGGCGCTGGGATCTCTGTGTGGCTCCACTGATTTACGGCGCATCATTAAGTCAGCGCATTCCTTCTCCCCCATAGCCCAGGTGGCTACGGGGCCTGAGGCCCGGGCTCAGTGGGGCAGAGCGGAGGAGCTTCTCTCTGGAGCCCTGCACGGCAGAGAGAGAGAGCGAGGGAGGGAGGGAGAGAGAGGGAGAGAGAGAGAAGGTGAGGGAGAGAGAGAGAAGGGGATAGCTAGAGAGAAAGAAGGTGAGGGAGAGAGAGAGGGGGGGTGAGATAGAGAGGGGGTGAGATAGAGAGAGAAGCGGAGAGAGAGAGAGTGACAGAGAGAGAGAGAGAGAGAGGGGGGGTGAGACAGAGATGGGGGGGGGGGGGGTCAGAGAGGGGAAATCAGCGCCAACAGAGCAGCAGATGCAGACCAGGGCATCCGCTCCACATCACATCCATGCCAACATCCCGCCCAGACAGGAAGCACTTCATACAACTCATCTCAGCGCCTGCTGTTTTTATTAAGGATATACGTTGTCTTATTTATATCCCACTTCAGCTGTATTATGATTGCAACAGAGATAAGGGTCCCGGAGAAAAGCAAGAGGGCGCAATGTCCCAGTCGCGTTGGATGCACCATCTATTACAAACAGGCTATCATAGATCATTTCAAGATAGAAGAGGTTGTTCCTTATCGAAAATCAATAATGATAGGCTTATCGTGATGAAAAGGTCTTACAGTATGAATGCAACAGCTTGTTGTTATTCGCTGTGTTGTGATATTGTGTGAATAACACTCTTAATTAGCTTAAATGTTCAGCCTCGTGCCTTAGCAGTCAATATTTGACAAGTGAATCATGAGAGATTTTTGGAGCTGCTTTGCCCTCTAGTGGCAGTGCATCATTTCAGAACTACACAGCGCTTGGCTTCAACCCAGTGGTTGTCAAAGGAGGTCAGGACCTTAAAGGCACACAAGATGCTTTTTTAAACGTGGTTTAATACTTTTTATGTAATAAAAACTCCACACTTTACTGGTAGTGCATTTACATTTATTTGATTATATATATTATTATTCCAACGTGGCTTTATTGTAGTGTTGACTCATAACCACAAGCCTTTGCTATTTAAATAGCTGTTCCACCTCAACCAAACAGGCACTAAACAGTGCAAAATGAATCATAGCCTACTGTAAAACTACTGTTATTAAATTATTTATCAATCTACACAGGATATTACATCAACAGCTCTGTAATATTCAGGGGATTGACAGTAAAAGAAACGAGTTACTAGAGATTTTAGTACTTAATGAAACTTTACAAGCAGACTTTTATATTTACAAGGCTACTCAAATGCTGGCAGCGTGTCCTGCGCTCCGTCAAGCTCGGCGTTACACACACACACAGTGATGCTGAAGAAGGACAGGCCTTACACACACACACACACACACACACACACACACACACACACATACACAGTGATGCTGAAGGTCAGGCCTTACACACACACACAGTGATGCTGAAGGACAGGCCTTACACACACACACACACACACACACAGTGACGTTGAAGGACAGGCCTTACACACACACACACACACACACACACACACACACACACAGTGATGCTGAAGGACAGGCCTTACACACACACACACACACACACACACACACAGTGACATTGAAGGACAGGCCTTACACACACACACACACACACACACACACACACAGTGACACTAAAGAATGGCGTGAGAGAGTAACTCTATAGGGGACTGACTGTGTAAGTACACATTGTTCAAAATGACCCCTGGATTACGAGTGTATACATTTAATACTGCATCCAGGTAAAAGAGACAGAAAACATACATATGTTTGTATAGAAATTATATAAATTCACTTCACAAACAATTAATTTGTTTGATTAAAAACCAATTGTATTATATGTCTTTATAGTCTCTCATAACAAAAGAAAAATAGGCAGTGAAACAGCCCCTTTGTCTCTGTACTGACCATGGCCGACAGACAGACAGACAGACAGACAGTGAGCCATGTGCTGTTTCTGACTGTAAAGTAGTGCCATGACCTGGCTGACTTGACAGGCATGGCTCTCTGCTCTGCATCCTTTCTCTAGCACTGCATTGGTCACTTCACACCCCATAGGGGTTTGCAGGGGGGCATATAGACCAAGCATATAAGGTTGATGTCCATCATTAATTCTGACTTTAATCTTGCTCCAGGCTCCTAACGTAAAGTAAAGTGTATTGAAGCAAGTTATTTTCTGTTGTATGCTACACAGATGTTTGTTTTTTTGCTTTAGAACATATACTGTATATATACACACATAATTCAGTTTTCTGTTGTAAACTTTCAGTTTTTCCACAGTTCTTTAGTGCAATTTATTTTAAGAATATATTTCTCAGATGTTTTTTCATTTCCAAACATACAAATCAAACAAATGAGTCAATTCTCATTTACCAAGAACATGTACTGTATGTACTGCAGGAGTGTATGGCAGTTTAACCAGCATGCTAACCTGCTTATGCATACATATGTAAACAAAACACTCAGCCAACCTTGAAACACATTTGGCATGTTCACTGGCACGGGGGCACCAAAACAAATGTTGTGTCCAATAGGAAGGCAATGTTGCTTCAAGTGAATCGACCTCTGCGCAGCCAAAAGTGTCTCTTAACCTTTGCGTAATTTGTCTTGTCTTGTTATGAGCTCTCAAGAACAATAACTTCCTTTTATTATCTAGGTTAAGAGTGCTAATGTCCACAGCTAATCAGGCTTTAGCCTTAGTGTGTTATAAGATAAACTCAAGAATATAAACACAGAGGCCTCCATTCATAAGGTACATGCAATGCTAAGGTCTAGGCAGCTGTTTCCTTCTCCAATTCAATTGGTCCTGCCAATCAAGGTAGATGTCAGGAGGGGGTGCAACAGAAGCATTTCAATAGAGAATGAATGTTACATTGTGGCCTCATGCGCTGCTTCCTGTTGTCAGAGCGCTATCATCAGCAGCTCCAAATGAGAGTTAATAAAGTGTTAAGCTATTGCAACTTTCAGCAAGGCCCTGATTTACAGCACATTGACGAAACGCTGCACAAGCGAACAAGAGCGTTTACATTCAAAGCCTCCAGAAGCGGGAGCTGATAAGATATCTCAGCAGAGGAGTAGAGTCCTCGACAATGCAGCAGGAAAGCGCAGCAGCGTATGGCACATGGTGCTCTTAAGGAAAGCCAACCATAACAGCCTACATGGCTTAAAGGGTAAGCTGATCGCGCTGTGCTGTGAGTGGAAATATTCACACAGAGAAACATATAGTAGTGCTGAGAGGAAAACCACAGCACACGCTTTGCTTTCATTTATGTATTAACAGAGTAAGTTCACTGCAAATCTCCTGGGAATGCAGCATTTTCCAGTTTTGTAGGACGTCGTCACTCTTGTTCAACAACCTGACACATATTTCGTTGGGATTGTCGCCACAAGAAGGAAGTTGTAAACCAGAGAGGCTCCCAATGCAGGAAATCTCCTAGCACTGAGGATAATCTCACCTTGAAAACACAGTTGCCCTTGGTGAAGCCGACACCTCGCACGCAGAAAATGCCATTAACAAGCAACCTATTTCCATTCACTCATAGCCTTTGAACCTGAGATTCTTAAAGATCTCTTCTCATTGGTTGTCAGCAAATGAGATTGGCAGGTTTTAGAGTTTTAGGACTTGTTTATGTTGTGTTTATTCCCTCTCCTTTCCCTGGACACACTGGGAACTCCAAGCCTTCATTAAGGCTCACATGCCACTAACTCAACAGCTGGCTCGGGGCTCCAAAAAAGGCTCATTTGCCATGCCTTTTATTGCAGTCATATAGTTGGAGTTGTAAATGCCTGTGCTGTCTGGCTGTGCATTGTTCTCTGCATTTACACATACGATTCGCCAAAGAGGAGTACATTGACAATGACTGCAACCGCTCATGCAGCAGGAAGATGCAGTCAGGTTACATTCTTATAAATCAGGTTTGGATCATAAGATTTTTACTTTAATGACAGAGCAGTGCACAGTATTTGAAGTGCTACGAGGAAATGTATAGACCCCAGTGTAAATGGGTTGTGCAATTAAGTATTTGGCCTGTGATTGGGTGAATGTCGGTTGAGTAAGTGGGTTAGTGTTGAAAGGATTGGCAGCTCAATAACTCCCTCAGACAGGTTTGTCATCTGTGTCAATGGCCCACCAGGGAGTCGGCCCTAATATCAAACCCAACACTGATGGATGACCACAGTTCTAGCTGTTAAGGCAATGTCACGAGCCGGTTCCTGTATTACCTGTCACACGGTGTGTACCTTGAAGAGAGCACCATGGCCATGGTCAACTTTGGTTAGCTTTGTCATTGACCACTAGAACAACAGAACCAAATATGCCACAATGTGAGAATGAGAGAAGAAAATAGATTTTTTAGATAAACTTTTAAGTAAATTATTCACCATTGTATATCACATTTCCATTCAATGTTTTGTATTATTTTCTTCAATTGAGCGCACGTACAGTATATACATATACTTCATGGTTATGTATGCATGACCGCAGACCTTTCTCATTCAAAATAAGTTTTTATAT
>JAODTR010000014.1:2901965-2918990 GCA_025399935.1 Amblyopsis rosae
ATATATATATATATATATATATATATATATATATATATATATATATTGCTTCACATTGTTTTATAAAGGCTGAATTTGTATTTGTGGATAAGGTATATTCGTGCTAGTTCACAGAGGTCTATCTAACATTATAAAGCATTAACACACCTCCAGAAATGTGTTACTGTGCTCCATGCGTCTAACTGTACACAAGCCAGTTCCTTCATTGTTCTCATTTCTTACAGCCATGGTTCATGTTGGCTCCAGTGTACAGTATAGTAGGAAGGAAGGCGCTGGTGTCAGAGGGTGGGAGCAGCGTCCTACACCATAGAACCTGGAAACCGCCCTTTTTCATTGTTCAGACGCCGTCCTTCCAACCCATTTTCACTGGACTCTTCTTGTGGCTTGCGTATCCTGTTGTTTTATTGGCCGTAAAGGCTGCTGTTTGTCACAACACAACAAGTATCCAGAGCAGCCTGCTCGTTTTGCCTTTGTTCTCGCTATGGAGATCATCTGCAAGGCTCTGAGAGGGACATCCTATGAGCGCTGGATCAATGGCAGTTTTAAGACTGTGCTAAAGAATAAATGGCTGGGCTATGTGGTTTCAAACAGGCGTCATAATGGGGCATTAAGGGACATACCACAGTAGCACACAGCATGCATTAAAATGAATACAGCTAATGCAATGAGACAATACCAACCCTTAAGCTCTACCTCCTCTTGTAGCACCACCTTGTGGCAAGATGGAGCGACCATCTCCATCATTGTTGGCACTTTACAGTATTTGAAGTCATTATTTAACGTCAATATTGACAGAATTATTATTTTATTCTACTAAGAAATTTCAATATTACTGTCAAAAATTTACAGTGAGATGTACATATTTTTTTAAAGTATAAGATATTTATACTGTAAATCATGCATAACACAGCAGTTCTGGGTTAATTTAGGAAGATATATTTCTACAAAAAAAACATGGCATTGTCACCCTACTTACATTTACAAAAGGATGTTTAATTTCTCCGTATGCACTATTAACACTTTAATACGTAGTAATGTAACTCTACGCTTTTGAAAATATACACTGGCTAAACATATTTCTTGTACACCATTTGTACTAACCGTAATCCTTTATTATCTAAGTATTTTACTGAGGCATATTTGGCTGGTTATGGGCTGTATGTGATTTCAAGACTGGAAGTCATTAACATGGCCAAGGACATGACAATGAAAGTTGTCAAGTCTATAAACTGCTCCCCCTGCTGGTAGGGGAAATACCCAGGAAAATATAATAAATAATATCACATTTTATTTCAGGACGTCTTTCAAGACATTCAATGACATACATCTACATACTACTGTAGGTTATATAGTTATTTCTGGTGCACTTTATGGATATCAAAAAATATTTAGGCTATGTGTAGTGTATCATTATTACTCTGTGTTTTTTACTTTTTGGAACATGTAAAAGGATAATAATCCTTTATTGATATATATTTTTTGCGATACCACAAAGCTCATGTTTGTTCTCATTGTACTTGTTGTATATGTGTAAATTCTTAATGAATGAATGGTTCATACAGTATGTTCAGTGTGTTTGACTTTTATGTCAACCCTCTTGTCTAAATGCATTTGTAACTGTGATAGTGCCTCATGATTATATGTTGTGTGTGGTGTTGACATTTAAACCAACACCATGGTCGCTGAGAAGCAACATTTGATTCAGTGTAGGCTATACTTGTGTATGGTCGATGGACAATACAATTGAAGTGGCCTGAATTGAACTGATTTGAATTTAATCAAATTGCATCGAAGTTACACAAATTGACACAATTTACAACAAATCAGTAGTCTATACTTTCCTTCACTTTAATTGTATAGCAACCAGTTTCATTGTATAGGGCCAAACATATACAGTAGTAGCTTGGTGTTCTCTTTGCTATCATGTGGAGGTCTCCCTAATTGGCTTACTAAAAACAAAACCCCTGCAAACACAGGACAGAAGAGAACTCTCTGACCTTGGCCACAAGTAGGAGCTGAACATGCAGGAACATTTTCAGAAACCGTTCTGGGTCATGCTCATACAACACACCGTCATAACCATGTGTAAGGTACAGTAACAGAGAAAACGCTGTGGCTTGACTCGGCACAGGTCACAATGTCGCGGCAGGCTGTGAAGCACTTCAGAACTCCACCCCACAGCCATGTTGACAGCCAGTGTCTTTGTGAGTTACAGAACCATGAAAATGAGAGCACTTGAAGATGCTTTCTTCCAGTTCCATGCGCTGATAGCATTCACGTTTGCGTTACAGTAATTCTGTCCTTTGCCATTTCTGTAACCCTTTACAGCAGACATACTGTACATGGAAGAAAATGTGCCTATATGTCTTGTTTTTTTATCATAAGCAATATAATGTTTTTATTAGTCTATCTATATTTTCATAAACAATTTCTGGCTTCTGGGGCCATCAGGGTCACACAGCTCCCTCTGTACAGGCGTTTGCCAGTATCCAGCTGAAAAATGGAGCCTTCTGGACTGGAGGCTTATATGAACGGAGATAGGCTGACACAGTCATTTGTTTGGCTCAGGTGGATTCAAACAGACAGCAACAGACTCCCTGCACTGTGGCCGGATCCTGCTGAACATTCATTCCTCAAAGACGCTTAGCTGAGATTCTGTAAACCTCTGCTGTTACTGTTCCAATTACTATTGCATAGTGATTGCAATAGGACTGTTTACTGTAATATATCTCATTAAGTGCTGAAAACGAACTGTATGTGGATGTATTATGGATGTAAATCTTTATATACTCACAATAAACTCAAAGTGGCTATATTGCAGATAGTAAGCACATGTATACAATACAATTAAGAATATCTTGTCCACATTACAGTAATACATTTTTGTAGATTTCCCATGATTAATAGGTATTATTTGTTGAATGATTTAGGCAGGTATTTTAAAAAGAAAACACTCTGCTGTTTATGTCATGGGCAGACAAACTGGGAGAGTAATGAATCTGAATGTGGATGATTCAGTATTAGGTCCTGCTCAGCCCTGCAGGAAATGAATAGCCCTTTATTTAACATTACAAATTACAGGTAAGACACAGCGAGGAAAGCTGTGAGTTTGAGAGATGTGACAAATGGACTTGGAGAGGCAATGATACCCTCTTAGATTCCTGTTGTGCGACCGTGAGAGATTAAATGACAGAGGATATTAGCTAATAATTTGTGATTGCCACCATGATTAAGGTAATGCTGTTAGTAGGGAATAAATATGTCGGTTTTCCTCACTATTAAATCAAATTATGTATGAGATATCATTACGTTGATTTGCTGTATTGCAAATTGTCATCTTGACTGTGCTTGCTAATGTCGACTGAAGATATGAGGTTAGCATTTGCCACAGGGGTGCATTTCTTCAATGGTACTGTATGTGTTTCTAGTCTGAATAAAGCACTAACAGTGACTCCATTATACCCCTGGAAGCTCTATAGCTTTATAGGTTTTGGTCTGCAGTAGTTTGCCCAAAGAGACTCATGGATTGTGTTCTAGTGTACCCATAAACACACTTTTACGCCCCCAGCGCAATGTCTGAAGCACAACTGTGTGTTAAACAGCAAATGTTTGTGTGGGAAGAGGTAGAGGTCAGTGTGGGTCATGCACACTCAATAAGAGCAACAGAAGAGCACATCCAACTCAGTACTCGGCGCGGGTCTAACGGCAACAACAGCTTCAGCCACAGATCGAGGAGTCTACCTTTACGTATGAACAAGCAACAATGCTGCATCCTTCTTTCTGGCGATTGCATCACACCATGCAGGCGCACCTCTGTGTCTGCATGTGCACTCTGATTACGCAACAATGGCTCCCTGCATTACTGTAGCCGCATGCTAAAAATGACCTCAGAGGTAAATCCATCGGAATCTGCTGGCTAGCATGGAGACAAACGTGTCCTAACCACACTTTTAAACCAGCATTGGCTCGCGCTCTAGCAAGCGGGGGGGAACTGTAGCTCATTGAGTAATGAAGTGTTGGGGTTCAGTAATGAGACTGTTTACAGGGCGTGCTTGTTTCACATGAATCAGGCCCAGTATGTGGTTAGATAAATACCAGCTCAGGCCCTGCACGAAGCCAGTCAGACCTTCTCTGCCTCTCAGGAAATGGCAGCCAAATTCCTGTGGAATGAATGAAGAGGAAATGTGCAAGTGACAGCCCACCGCGAGACCCTCTGAAAGGGGAGGATGGAAAAGCCGTGGCCCTTCCTCTGGTGTGGACTGGGGCCAGGGCTCGCTAGGTGAAACTGATGGAATAATAATACACATCCTGAGTGTTCTTTTCATTAGCAGTACGGTTTCATGTTTTTCATCATCCTGCTGAGAAAAATGGAGAGGCCCTTATTTCTGAGCTGGACAAATTACTCAGTCCCTCTGGGAGATGCAGCTGCATTCAATATTAGGTCTGTATGTGTGTGTGCGTGCGTGTGTGCGTGCGTGTGTGTGTGTGTGTGTGTGCGCGCGCATGTGTGTGTGCGTGTGTGTGTGTGTGTGAGTTGAGTCTTTGGGAAACACAGGGTTTCCTGTGGAAATATTAATTAACCACAACATGCACACACAAGGCCTGATAAACATTGAACTCTCTAAACCATATTCCTAATATAAACCATGTACAGAGAGTCATCGAATTTCCTACACAAGAACTTGATGTGAACAGAGCTTTTATTAGGACCGAGAGACCAGATGTTTCGGAGGCACAACCTCAAACTGTCTATCAGTTGTGTAAACCGATAAATCCAGTGTGTTTGAGCAAAGGTACGTGAGCTGACAGTATTTTAGAACATATATCGGTGATTCATACTAGTCCTTAACCAAAGTAATCCTCCATTAACTCCACCTGCAAACACCTCATATCCCAGGCGACCTATTTTCTCAATTACAAGTGCCATTAGTCTGAAACTCTCATCTGCACCAAGTCAGACATCCAGTTTGGCGCAGATTACATAAAAATTCTTTTGATGGCTACATTAGTGTTCTCTGTGCTCTTATTACAGAGCCCAAACAGAAAGAATTACAGCACCTCTCAAGTGGAACAAGCTCAAGTGATAAATCTCCCTGCTAATGCAGATGCTTAAGAGTTTTGAAAGCTAAATAAGGTCATGAGAGACATCCAATACTTACAGGGCTAAAGCCTTGAGGAAATGTCTCCTCCTTTTATTAAGAATTTAGGGTGTGTTTGTTGGCAGCCAATCAGAGCACACACAGAAATTCTCTTATTTTCCTTTATTCCAGATTTTTTAAGGTTGTTTTTTTGTGTGCTATCAGTTAGCCCTAACGAGTTAACATTGAGGAATCTGAAGTTTCCAATCTTACAAGATGGCTTCTACTGTAAAAGCCAAGAAATATTTGGTGATAACCCACAATTGTGGTGTATACTGTGTAAGCACTATATACATGTACTTTATACCTTGCTGGACCTTTCTTTTGTTAATACTGTACTTGTCACTTAATTTGTGGTGTGCAGTTGCAAGAGAAACACCTTCTACAGGCAATAGGTACCTGAGTAGAAAATAGCTTAACACCTTAAAGTTCTCTGACATTTCACATTTGTTCTTCTTAATACAGAAATGCTTCTCCGCAAAATGATTGAAAGTGTATTTTCATGTTGGCATTCATACTGTTTTTTTTAAATTAAAGCAAGCAATAACGTTAACTGCTTTACACTAAAGCAACTAAGCCATGATTATTTTGTTAAAATAGATTTGTTAATTTCTCCCATGAGGTAACATAATGCATATACTTGAGCTTTTCATAGCCCACTAAATAATTGACAGCATTGAGTGCTTATTGGACACCCACCAGAAGTGATGTTTTAGTACTATACTGTATTCACCAGTGAGAGTGGGCTGGGATCTGCAGCCATTTTTGTAGTTTAAAATGTAACACTGCTAACACATAATTAGATAATGGAGAAAATGGGTAGAAATATATTGTAAATATCCTTTATAAAAGAAACTTAGCTTTAATATTTATATTATGTTCTACTATGCTTACAAATAAGCATATAAATATTGATAATTCCAAAACGGCGGTCCTATGGGCTACATTGTGCATAGGCTACTACGCTGATAAGCATATTTCTCATTCAGAAATAAATCTATTTAAATTCTGTTAAACTATTGCTTCACAATTAGGCTAGTTGATTTTGCTTAAACTTAGAGTTACACAATTATATAATGGCTCTGTTCATGCATCTGTCTACCAAATGATACCAAAACGTAAAGGAAATTAAACTAAACTAAACTAGACTGTGATTATGTATATCTGGGTTGGTTTAGTTTAGTTTAGTTTAGTTTAGTTTAGTTTAGTTTAGTTTAGTTTCATTATGGTCTTTAAATTGTGATTGGTTAAATACGGTTAGCCATGTATAAAACAAAAAAGTATTTGTTGCCCCTAAATGAGACTTTGATATTGTACTTTCTGGCACTAAATCTTTGCAGCCTGGCAACATACTGTAGAAAGGCTTTCATCAAGGTTTAAATCATCTTCACACAGACCATCAAGTCCTAATTGGTCTGGAATGGGTTAGAGAAGCTATGGTGAACATTCCGGATGATGTGGCAGTGACAGAGAAAGCGTTCAGATAAACATGGCTCCTCTGAGCTGGTTCAGGAAAACTCTGCACTGCTTCAACTTCCATGTGGATCACAAAGTCAGTGGAATGTTTTACAGCATGCACAGCCAGTGCAGTACTCTTTGTTTCACTGACATTGACTTGTAAAGGCACACACATAGGCTATACACTGTAATTATTCTGATGTTTCTAAATGTATAGATGGTCACTAGATGTTAATATTTAGAATGAATCTAAATATTCAAAATAACTATTTTACCCCTAATAGTGGCATATTTCACACTCAGATTATTGACTGATATTGATTCATACGTTGACATACAGTTATGAGCTATGGTAAATGTGTTGCTGCACTTGCAGTTTTGCTCTACTCTGTATGAAAGTTAGTTTACTCTGCCGGCATGTGCGAAAGCACCATACGTCCCAATAGGCTGTGGTACAGATGGAGCAATTAAAGCGTGGCTATAACAGTCGTCCTCATGTGAGCCGGACATATTGGAGAATGAAAAGAAACAATGCATCCAGTTTAGTTTGTTCTACTGAACCTGACTGAAAACAATATAACTAGCCACTGGAGAATGGGAAAACATGAGGCCACAACAAAAATAGCAGTTCATGCTTTTCTGTACCTTGCAGTTAAGTAAATTCCCTAACAGTCAATCAATGCACAATATCTGGTGTACAGTGTGTGTGTGTGTGTGTGTGTGTGTGTGTGTGTGTGTGTGTGTGTGTGTGTGTGTGTGGGTGTGTGTGTGTGTGTGTGTGTGTGTGTGTGTGTGTGTGTGTGTGTGTGTGTGTGTGTGTGTGTGTGTGTGTGTGCGTGTGTGTGTGTGTGTATGTGTGTGCATGGGGGATGGGGGGGAAGTAAAATGCAAAAACATTCATGACTGAATCTGCAAGTTTATTCTAGTCTGAAAGTGGCGCACAGTAACATATTTGCACAACCATTTTTACAGTACCTCCCATTCCGGGCCAATGGTTTTTAGCACAGAAGTTAAACTTACTTATCTTTGTGCCAGGCGAAGCAGGAGATACGTCCTTGGGCCCACGACATGGCTGTCAGAGGCCATTTTGAGGAGTAGGCCCGGCCACCCTGGGAGTCACTTCTTAATAGTCCATCTCCTCAGCACAGTGGGAGAGGGACTATAGCAGGAGCGAGTTGCTGGGAATTGTATTTTCTCTCCCACCTAGGGGTCTGTGCTGCAGAGGTTTCTGGAAGGTGAGCTGAGAGTTAATGATGTCAGGTTATAATGAATACACTATGAATAACAATTTGGCCCACTTTGCTTATAATATCATTATGTTTATGTTGATTATGAATATACCGTAGTGGTGCTCTCTCCTTGTCAAATTGGAAGTATCTTGACAAATATCCAAAAATGATAAAATTTTTGACCCTTCACAAAGAATGTATAGCTGAAGCATTTCTGTGAGTGGAAACATTCTTTTTTTATTTAAAATTTGTATTTGTATTTATTCCTTTACATAAAATAAGAATGTTGGCATCCACTTTAGCATGTTGCAGAGATTTTTGTCAAATATGATTTGACAGCTATTTATGTAATTAGCAACCTTTACTTGATTTGCAATGGAGTAAAGTTGCTGCACTGAAGAAACATATGGCCCACACACAACGATACTCAGTTCCCCTTTCAATTATGGCAATTAAAAGAATTTCTGTGGAGCAGCTGTGGAGCAACCTGCTGTTTGGTTCAACATGGTCTCATCAAGACCTCCAAACTGTAGTCTTTGTAAATGCTACAAATATACATTTAAATATTCCATACATTCATTTCCAAGAAGTATATCATGTTGTAAATGTAAACCTTCACATCACAGTTTGTTTTGCTGTATGTTGACTGTTATACTGTATGTGTATGGAGCATGAATGCTTTTATGAGACCTCAACTACAGCATAAAAAAGGTGTAGAGAATCCTGTACCCAACATTGCCTGTACAGTATCAGAGGGCTCTTTGCCGCATTTGATTACATAAAGAGAAGAAAAAAGTTTTAAAACTCCCACTTATAACAGCTGTACGATGTCTACAAAGATAGTGATTGTGGTTTGACAAATGCTTATGATGATTACGATATTTCCCACTGACAATTCAATTTTTTTAATTTCCTGGTGAATTGTCTCATCTCTGCTCCTTTACTTGTGGTCTATATCCTCCACCATTCTGTCTTCACCATGCTTTTATTAAACCCAATATCTGTCCATGATGGGAAACCCAGTTGCTATTATGCAAAGTGTGGTATTCACGGTTCTATCCTCAGCAATCATGGGCAAATTGAGAAATGAGCCTCGAGAATTTCTCCGGTATGAAATAACAGATAAGCGAAAGGAATAATGTTCACATTAACATGCACTGCTATAACTCTTTATTTAATTTATTGTCTGCAGCTGCGAACATTTTAATCAATATTGTCAATGTCACTAATCAGGTGGATGCTTGTCAGCCATTGTGCATTTGTATATTTGCTAATACTTGCCAAATGCTGCATCTATTTGGAAAATTAAATGAGGAGAGACACTTGCTCAGTTGTAGTAGAGAATGTTCGTGGCCATGCTTAATGTAGTATGAATTAATTTGCTAAATTAATTAACAATTATTCATAACAAATCTGCATCTTACCATCTAATATAATTGTAACATAAATGTCAATATATTCAACATGACATATCATTCAATTCAATTTATGTTAATCTGCCACCACCATGTAAGCCAATTTCATATACATTTTCACCATTCTTTAACATTGTTTTTGTAGGTGCTTATATTTCCATGTTGATTTTTCCTTTTTGACAATATTACCAGCATCCAGTATGAAATGGCTCTTTAAATATGACAAGTTGACAAAACAAACCCATGCGGACATAGTACTGTAAACACAGGTAATAGACCTAATATTGGGCCAATGCTTCGCAATTCCCTCAACAAATCACATCATATGATTGAAAATCATTTATACAAAGAAATAGATCTTTCCCTCTGTTCAGATTGTATCAGAGGCAGGTCTGCAACACAATATTAGATACAGCAAGTTTGAAAACAAGGCGCTCCCTCTGAATATCATTTCTGCTGGCAAGATGAAGTGAGAGAATCATGCTGTGTGAGGAAATTGTTCTGCTAAGCGACTCTTTCCCTCAGTTTGCTAGGCAGCACACCCCCACCCCCCCTATATAAATGGCCACCCTAGCTATTTGTCAGGAACACACATCAATCATAGCGCACATAGCCACAGAGCTAGAAGGCATGTCAGTGTAGATTGCCGTTTCCCTCAGAATGGAGCGGAGCTTGTCTCCTCCGGCCATCTCCAGCTTTCACTGTGGCAGTCCGCGTCCGCAGCCAGTGTTCTAAAGACTGGCCACTTTCATTAGAGAAGTCATTACAGGAATTACAGAAGCTATAGATTCTCCTCAGATTTAGCTAGATTTAGCACAATTCATCAAGCATAGAGTAACAACCAAGTGTGTGTGTGTTTGCATGTGTGCGTGCGTGTGCGCGCGTGTGTGTGTAGTTGGTTTGACAACTTTAGAAGATTAAAGGTGTAGTGTATGGTATCTGTGTATGTATATGTAAATAGTTGTATATTAAGTGATGATACAACAGCATTGTACTACACTTTAAGGAAACCAAATGAACGATAACACTGAACCCTAACCCATTAATTTGAAGGCGTACCTTGTATCACCTAGCAGGAGTCAAGTGTGTGTCATGTCAGCCGTTTCATCTGCTTGTTTCTGGGAAATGACACAGAGGCACTGAAAATGAAATACATGAAGGTTTTATAAGTTGATAGATGTGTGCTTGGAGCAAACCTCTCTATGTTGGCTGGCCCAAGCTCATGTCTCCGGGTGGACCTGTAGTGCCAACTGTTGACACAGATCCACACTCAGAATGGCTGATGCAGGAAAAGCCGTCATCCTTCAGAGGAAACGTAATTCTTCTGCTGGTGGTACAGTGTAATAATGATGCTATATCATTTTAGTAAAATTTTTATTAATACATTCACTTGATATGTGTAGGCAACATCCAAACACCATCTACAATGGCTATCTATTTCTGCCTCTTCCAAATATAGAAACATATTTAGGTAAATAAAAGAAAGAAAATAAATGATGTTTGTGAAGAGGTGCATTTCCACAGTCATAATCAGTTATCATAAAATCGGCGTGGACATATGAGACTATTCATCCACTCGCCTCTCCACTCCTTTTTCATGCTTACATTGTTATGACCCAGAAGAGGCTGTTTTCAGAGGGGTGTTTTCCAACCAAGCTGTGGAATAATGCAGGAGCGCTGGTGTGTCGCTGCTATGGCCGGGCGAGCGTGTTGCCATAAAATATTAACGACTCAGAAGGCCGGCCACATGACAAGATGAATGTAATTGGCCCTCGCAGCTCTATCTGTGCATGTTAATGAGATGGGATGGTATTTAAATCAGCCGTACCCAAGACAACGGGGCTGCAGTCTGCAAAACCACAAACAAAGACGCAATGAGAGAGAGCGCAGATGTGGTGCTAGAGTAGGAATGCGGGACATTTCTGTTCTTGTTGTGTTTTTTGTGGTTGTTGTTGTTGTTGTGGTGGTGTCTTTTTATTTTTTATTTTATTTGACTGCCATTGACATTGTTGACGTTGTATATTTTATTAGTTGCATGTTGTCTTTTTTTTAGGTTGGACGAAAGGTAGAATAATACTGTAATAATAGAATCATGGCAGAGTATCTCCTGAACATTTAGTTTACAGTAACTGAAATAACGGAATCTGATGCAGGTAAAGCTGCAGTAACCACCAGGTTCTGCTGAGGGAGGGGCCGTGGACAAGAAGCCGCATATAGCGCACACGTAAAAGACATGCACCTGCATACTGTACTGCAGCCACGGTCGAGCCACATCTGACAGCAGTGGTCTGGAACAAAGACGTAGTCTGTAAAGCACAATGTGGCCGTATCGGCTGCAAACAACGGCTTGAGTCTGCTTTCCCAGGGGGGCATGGCTGGGGAAACATACCGCAGCAGAGCAGGGCCCATGCAGCAATAATACAAAGGGTGAGTGTGCACGTGTGTAAACGTTTAGGGTGCAGCCTTGCACATCAATGGAAAACAACACACAGATCTGTGCCACTTTTACGGAAATGACTTTCTTTGTTCGGGCAGGTGTTCTGTCTGATCCTCCAGCCTGGTGGAGAGTCTCACCAGCACCTCATAAAGCCACGAGCATGTCCTGCGCTACCCCGGCGCTGCCCCGATGCCACTCTACAGTCTTACAGTCTGTCTGGGCCAGGCTGTAATGCATCACTGACAAAGGCAACGGATCATGGCATGCTAGCTCTGTGTGTGTGTGCGTGTGCGTTTGCGTGTGCCCGTGTGTGTGCGCGTGTGTGTGCGCGTGTGTGTGTGCACGGATGTGAGTGTGCCCTTTTTTTTTGTATATATACAAAGGTGTGTGTATGTTTGTGTGTGTGTGCACATTATTGTGCGTGTGCGTGCGTGCACGTTTGTGACTGGGGAGATCTGACACCCCAGGATGGGGGAGGTGAGGGCAGCCAGGCAGTAGGACAGATGGTCTCCCTCATGGCTGCTGAAATAAAATCGTGAATTAGAGGAATCCAAGGTGCACACATGACGCCAATTACAGCAAATAGATTGGACGTGAACCTGGAGACACCAGAGGAAGCAGCTCTGAGGAAGATAGCCGCACCACACCTTGTCTGGTGGGTTTGAAATCACAGCCCCAAATAACTGGGTGGTCCTACTGGCCATTTACTGCCATATCATCGACATATTTGCCTGAGAATAATCATTTTACATATCAACTGTAAGTCACTTTTTCAAACCTTATACTGTGAGCTGCTTTGGTTAGTTATTCTCCTGCCTGCAGGAGTTTGAAAACAGTCAATTATTTTTGTCTTCCTGGCTTCCGCCTATTGATTCTTAAACGATTTCCACTGCCCCACCAAGTAAGGATATGCAGCAATTGAATTAAGTGAGCCCACCCAATCAATATGAAATACATATCACATCCACGCTGCTCCTTCATAGCCTCTGGAAACAGAGGCTTGATTGCAAATGAAATAAGAAAGAAACTTAAAAGATTATTTTATAGATCTATGAAAAAAAGCTGTTATTAACTTTATTGACAACCATCAAATATTGCGAATGTGAATAAGCTAATATTCCACTTCTGGCAATACGGAATCTCTAACAAAATGAGGGTTTCTGACAACTTCCCCAAAGTCATTTAGAACAATAGATCAGCAGATTCCATTAGCTCTGGCCTGTGGCTGAATGAGCTAAATAATATTTAGAGAATAAGCAAACCCCAGAACCTTGCATTCCCATCGATGCATAAACTAAGATGTGTTTTTATTAAATAAATGGCTTCCTGCCAAAATCAGCCAATAAAAATAACATTTGGGTTAGAGACACCTTAAGACTATCCATTAACCCCAAACAAAACCATCTTCCGATATGCCAACAAAATAATGCCTGCAGTTCCAAAGTCAACCCCTGATGTACATTAAATGCAGCTAAAACTTAAAAGAAACTTCCTTGACCTGGACCTCATTTTATCATGTCCTCAAACTATGGTTATGGTTTCTGAACAAATGGAACCTGTGCCAAAACCTGCAGTTCCACGAATGGCCACTTGAGGCTGGCTGCAAAATTGAGTTATTCCCTTTAGACTCCTATGTTAAAATGTCTACATTTACAGCAAAATGTACATGTTTACAGCCTAGTAAAAAAGAAAAAAAAATGTTGTCTAACTAGTCTCCCCGTTCATGACAGCTGCGTGGGGGTTGAATGTTTTCATAACTCATCAGTGAAAAATATGTTAGCCATATATTTACCCCATTATAGTGGATAGGGGGGCGTTACAGGCAGATACTGCAAAGATGGTGACGACCAGAGCCAGCTCAGTCTTCAAACCCGTTCTTGAGAAAAGGAAGGGTTTGTCCAAATACAGTCAATGTTTCTGACCAGTCTATCAAACAACTCTTTCTTTCTGCCATCAGAACTTAAAATTGGCAGGAATTGCAATTCATGTTGTGAACAATCAACTCTATGTTCAACTTGCTGACATCAGCATTTTTAATTGAAGGGAACTACCAAAAAAGCACACACAAAGCCAATTGACTCTTTAAAAAATATTTGTGTAAGTAAGTGATACTTGTGTTGCTTTGCTGCACTGTGTCCTATGTATGTCTTAAGGATTTATACAGCAGTCTTATAACAAAATGAGGAATCAGGATTGTATTGTGTACAATGTAAATAATGCCGACTTTTAGCCTATGAGTTATGGCCTCCACGACTGGCTTCTCTTTCCCTGTTGCATAAATTCATGAACAGTAAATCATTGGGTTCTGGGAAAGGAAGAAATGTTAGAGAGAAATGTATAAAAGCTAATTAGGATATAAACACATGCATTGTATCCAATAGTTATGTACGAGGCTTTTCAAACCAAATACATGGGGCGCAATTACAATAAAGTACTGTAATTACAAAGCAATTAATAAATAGTATTTGCATTTGTTCCATATTATGATCAAAACAGAAAACGCACGTACAGCAAATAGATCACAAAATGTAATTAACTACACAAATATTTGATTTAAAGATAATTATAAAGGAATTCTTATTTTCACACAAACAAGTGTAATCTCAACAAGTATCTTAACCATAACATGTGTCCTTTATTTTCTCTTAATCAAATTAAAGTAAATATCATATCAGATATTTGAGGTCTTTAAAGAACCATTCAATATCCTCCCTGAATGATTTTAATAGAGTAAGTCATATTTCAGGTGGCCTGCATCTCAGATTGTATCACTGCTCGGCATTTGTCACCTGTCAAATTATTTTCCCCCTGGATGTCATGTTCATTTGTCAAAATAGGGCTTGTTCAAAGTTGCCTACTGCTCCACATCCAACTAAATCATATTTGGGTGGATTTGTATCTGGGTGTCATATTTATGGTAATCGCCATTTAAAATTGTTTGCACAATTATTATTATTGAGCATGATTGTACAAACATGTTAAATGGCGTTAATGTGTTTAAGCAAATAGCAGGACTAATGAATGGTATAAATAGTGAGTAGCAGTTAAGTCTTTCCCAATACAGCAGCCTGTACATTGGCACAAAAAAACCTTTTCCAGTCGTGTTTACGGCAAAAGCTCAGGAAATGGTTATTACATTTAAGACTATGCGAGACATACTTTCTTTACATTACAAGCTCGCTGGCCTTGGCCTTGGCCAGGGCCCAGACCACCACAGGCCACAGCTGTTCTCATGAGAGTTAGTGCTGCCGCTTACTGGCTTTTTCAACACGTTAATACTTCTGCAGGGTCTGATCAATGCCAGAGAAAACCATTTCTTATCATTCTTCCATGCTACTCAGAGTCACGTCTGAAATACGGCCCCTGTATCCGATGCACATTCATTCTTCCCCCCCCCGACAGTTTTATGGAACTCATTATCCGCTGGCTGTGAATAGAGAACCTGTGGGGGTTTTATGTGTAGCTACTAGCTCCTCCACTGACCACATTCAATGTGGTCAAAAACAATATGTGTGTGTGTGTGTGTGTGTGTGTGTGTGTGTGTGTGTGTGTGTGTGTGTGTGAGTGACAGAGCTAGGCTAGGCTGCTAAACCCAATGCGTTCCTGCATCCAGGCCCCTGTGACAACACCAGCATTTCCTCACACACAGAGCACTTGTGTTGGGACGTGTGGATGCGCGCGGGAAAACGGTGACGGAGCAGATCCAGGCTGTGGTTAGCTCAGGTGCGACAGCCCATTAGAGTGGCGGTAATGAGGAGCAGATGTCGCTGAGTGGGGCAGCGGGCGGGGGGGGGGCATGGAGGAACTAGGTGCGGCCTGTCCTGGGCAAGCCTACTGGGAGGTCTTGTCCAGGCATCCAGACGCTCCCCTCTCGCAGGGACCAATAGGTCTGCATAGCTCTGTTATTTACTCAGCAACAGCCATTAGCAGACGATGAAAACTGCCGACCTCAGTGATTTGTACAGCCCTCTCCTCCTTTGCCTTGAACAATAGGTTATAGCAATATTACTATGTTTACGGTTTACTAGGAACTATGGATATCTTTAAAATATTTTATTTATATAAGTTTGTTTGGCCTTTTTGGAATCGTCTAAAAGTATCTTAAAATGTCTAGTCCTTCAGTAAATATTTTTTTATGTGTTTAATTATTAAACACTGGTGTCTCCAGTATGAGCACTGAGAAATAAGAAAATATGTGTTCCTAATCTGCAAATGTGTTGTTGCCTGAATGCTCCCTCTAAAGCTTTAGTTAGAAGGCTGTAGGCTTTGAGGTTGTCATTGTGACTTCTTTACAAACACCATCTCCAGCAGTAATGATCTCTAAGAACCTTCTGTGTCGGCCAATGGTGGGATATAGCAGTCTTTATTCACCATGAAACCTCCGCAGGGAGCACCTCCACATCCCCAGGACAACAATGCTGGCAGGCAAACCCAGAGTCAGCCGGCTAGACGTTTATGGTTTTATGGCCCTGGCCTTCCCCCGCTATAGAGGCAAATGTAGCCTTCAAACAAAGATATTTATGACCTGGTCTAAATTTGACCTTGGGCCTCCTGGAATACCAGACAATCACTTTTTTCAAATGGAGAAAGATTTGTGAATAAATAGCTATGCATATAAGTATATCAACGGGTAATATAGGTATTGTTGAATGTGATTATATTAAATGCAGATTATACACAAGATGTGTTTTTTTATTTATTTATTTTTTTTTTATTTATCTAATTTCTTCTACTTGGAATGTTCTGTTCCATTCCCATGTGTCCCGAAACATTGCAGGATGGAAGACGTGAATGAGAACCTGCTGGAAGAAGGTAACAACACCACTGCCATGGCCCTGGGCAGTGACTGTGTAGCCCACCACATGACTTCAAACAGGGAGATTTCTGTGGCTTTTGCTTTTTTATTAGCGTTGTTAGCGGAGGAACTCTGTGACCTTGATGACTCTTGCCCTGTTATTTTTGAGGCAAGCTGAGGGGATATTCACTCATGCAGTACAGGGGTGTGTCTGGCCTTGTCTTGTGCCATCACAGGACTCTCATCTCTCATCCTACATGGTGTTCAATACACACTATAGTTACACAGGATTCTCATCTCTCATCCTACATGGTGTTCAATACACACTATAGTTACACAGGATTATTATCTCTCATCCTACATGGTGTTCAATACACACTATAGTTACATAGGATTCTCATCTCTCATCCTACATGGTGCTCAATACACACTATAGTTACACAATATTCTCATCTCTCATCCTACATGGTGTTCACTACACACTATAGTTACACAATATTCTCATCTCTCATCCTACATGGTGTTCAATACACACTATAGTTACACAATATTC
>JAODTR010000014.1:2949932-2962536 GCA_025399935.1 Amblyopsis rosae
TGGAGGCGCCACGTTGCTTTTTCGGGCTGTGCCCGACTGGGCTCCGTGGCAAACCCAGCCACCAGGCGCTCGCCGGCAAGCCCTCCATCTGGGCCTGGCTCCAGACGTGGGCCCCGGGCTTCCTCCGGGCAGGTGTAGTAGTTCATATATATACTATATTATTGGACATTTGACTAAGACAGGAATATACATTCTAGAAACAATATACAACTAAATTGAAACGATTTGGGAAATATATACAAAATAAAATAACAATACATGCTTGGGAGGGCAGGAGAGAACAGTGAGAGTGGAACAAAGGGTTATAGGCAACTTTGAAGAGATGTTTTTTTTAGGAGTTTAGCAAAGGAGGTACTGTGGTAGCCACAGGGTATGTAAACCAAGACAGACAATTATGAACAAACACAAAAATCCCTGATATAACTTTTCTTACTAGCCTATTCAAACCTAGATTGTCATGTATTCCAAAATTGACCAATCAGATTACAATCTCATACATCCCAAGTGTCTACTGGTTTATACTTCTTTTTTTTGCACAGGATACATATTACATGACCGTTAGCCAAATGTGTTTTTATATTATAAAGAAATGGCACTTAAGCACATTTTAGACTAATTACATTTAATTAATTAATACTTAATAAAACTTATTGAAATGCTTAATGAGAATTGTTAAAACTTTTCATCATGAGTGATGATAATGAGGATTCTTAAGGTTTTTATATTGTAATTTGTGGCATCAAATCCGTATTGATATCCTACAGGTGATGAGGGACCCCAACAATAAAAGATCAAGAGGGTTTGGCTTTGTAACTTACTCCTCTGTAAGTGAGGTGGATGAGGCAATGACAGCCAGGCCGCACAAGGTGGATGGTCGAGTGGTTGAACCTAAGAGGGCTGTGTCCAGAGAGGTATAAACATAAGGTTATGTGATGAAATGACATTGCGTTTGATGACCTTGCATTTAATGAATGTTTCCTGTTTCTTTTTATAGGACTCCTCTAAACCAGGTGCTCACCTAACAGTGAAGAAGATATTTGTTGGTGGGATCAAGGAGGACACGGAGGAGTACCACATACAGGAATATTTTGACACTTATGGCAAAATTGAATGCATTGACATAATGGAAGAACGAGCGACTGGGAAGAAAAGGGGATTTGCCTTTGTCACATTTGATGACCATGACACTGTGGACAAAATTGTTGGTATGTGTTTAACATTCTGAAGAACTTTAACATTATGAACATTTTAATATGTCCCTTGTTTGTTTTACAGCCCAGAAGTACCACCCAATCAACAACCACAATTGTGAGGTCAGGAAAGCACTCTCAAAACAGGAAATGATGTCCGCATCCAATCAGAGGGGTATGTAACATTTAATCATGTGCAATAGATAAAAGTTAATAGCAGTTGATACTGTAAGCTTAAGTCAAAGTGATATTGAGCCAAGTCTTATCTGTGTAGCGCACGTGCATGCTTTGTTGTTCTATTTCTAGTAATGTCGGGTGAGTTAAAGGACATATACAATATATTAAACCAGAGGTCTTCAGTAGGGGGTCCGGGACCCCTAGGGGGTCCTCAGAGGTACTGCAGGGGGTCTTTCAAATGATGCGATACCAAGATTATTTTCTTCCAAATAATAATTGTCAGAAAAGATGCATTATAAATACATCCTGTGCTATAAATATGTCAATTATTTGAATGGCTTAGTTAGTGTCCTACTTTTATACATGGCACTATAGGCCCTCCTACACATTTTTGGCAACTAAATATTTTATACCATGTTATAGGGGGTCCCTGTGCTGTGTTTCTATCAACCAAGGGGTCATTGGTCTGAAAAAACATTGAAGACCTCTGCAATATATTAAACATGAATATAGCAGTAAAGAACTATCGTCTGTGTTTAAATACAGTTGTAATTGCATTCTGACCAGAGAATGACATCACACTCCTCCTACACTTATGTACTTTGTTTTAATACAATAGCTGGTCCTGCAGTGGTGTGTGTGTGTGTGTGTGCGCGCGTGTGTGTGTCCGTCCGTCCCACAAAGCATTTGTTTTGGAGAATTTGGTGCTTAAGCCCCGGACACACTGCAAGCGATCCGCACATCGCTTTGTAGGTACAAAAGTGGACGCTTGTTAACATTTCAGGCATTTTGGTTGCCTAGGTATCCCTCTCTTATATTTCCCACTCGAAATGTTCCAGTCAATTTGTCAGTCCACGATATCCTGTTGGTAGTTGCCTCAATCACGTGACCTGAAGTTGAGATTAGTTTATCTCTGTACCCGCCAACCGTTTTGTCGCCTGCCATCGCTGAATCACATTGACTTTCAATTGTCTCTCGTCGCTGCTAGTCGCTTGCAGTGTGTCCAGGGCTTTACTATGACGTCAAATCTTAGAAAATGACATATAGAGCCACTTTAAATACAGGGAACAAAGGAATATTCAGTGTATGGACATAGATTGAGTCAAGCATTCAGAAAAAGTATATCATCACCAAGTAGTTAATTTTTTATATTGTTTTTAATCAGACAGAGGTGGAGGATCTGGGAATTTTATGGGCAGAGGTGGCAACTATGGAGGTGGTGAAGGCAACTTTGGCAGAGGTAGATTTCACTGAATAAGCACCGAAATTAATAGTGTGGCCTACTTCAAATGTAATGTAACTTGGACCGCTGTCCTTCAGGTGGATACGGTGGAGGACGAGGTGGTTATGGAGGAAATGACTACGACGGGTACGGAGGAAGAAGCGGTGAGTGGTTGACACAGTGTATCTAATACCCTTGCCATCGTCATGTCACTGGGTTATTGTCTTTCCAGTGACCAGTTGGTTAGTTGTCATGTTGGATGTTCATCTCTAGGGGGAAATTATGGTGGAGGACCTGGTTACGGAGGAGGCCGTGGTGGCCCAGGATATGGGAGTCACGGTGGAGGATTTGGTGGTGGATATGACAACTACAACGACAGAGGTACTGTTCTGACATTTGATCCCCAAGTGTTGATTTGCCTGCTGGTTGTGTAAGTAATTAGCGAAGTGAAGGACCAGAATTTAACACCTGAAGTGGAGAACTGCCTTGTAACTTGACACATCTCACTTCCAGGAAACTTTGGTGGTGGTGGGGGTGGTGGAAATTACAATGACTATGGGCAGTATGGTGGACAGCAGTCTAATTATGGCCCCATGAAGGGAAACGACTTTAGTGGCAGAAATTCAGGCAGACCCTATGGAGGTGAGTGCCATTATCTCAGTGTCCACACTAAGTTGAACACTCAGACTTTAAAGTGTAACTGCACCCCAGCTCTGAGCCTGACTCTACCCACTAAACAAAAATGCATCAAGGTCCTGAGTGAGGGGGAGGGGCTGAGAGGTAAACCCCCATTAACATTAATGTTAACATTTGAATTTGAGTGTACCGATGAAAACCAGCCAAATCCTGGTGTGATTTTTAGCGGATATGACGTAGATCCGTTTTCAGCACATAAAATGCAGAATCTTATAAAAAACGGGAATTTTGTCAATGTTAACACCAGCATTTACTGTATGTGTCTCATCATAAATCAGTCCTATTACTTAGTTTACAGCTCAACAAACACATTTTAGAGCGTAGTTACACATTTTTTATTTGTGATGTTTACCTGCTTCTACAACGTATTTCCCCTGCACTCTATGAGAAAGTAGAGAAAAAATAGATTCCCTGCAACAAAAAAAAAGAAAGAAGCTCTGGTTCCGCCTCGGCCAGAGTCACCTTGTTTGCTGTGTGCAAAGACTCGTTGATTAACATGCGAGCGGATCCAAAGTTGTACCACTCCATGTCTGCTCTGCTTCAGCTCTGCGTGCAGTGTGCCAGCATGATCTTTTCATGTGTATATACACTATATTTGCAAAAGGTTAGGGACACCTGCCTTTACATGCACATGAAGGTTAATGACATCCCATTCTTAATCTGTAGGGTTTAATATGGAGTTGGTCCATCCTTTACAGCTATAACAGCTTAATCTCTTATGGGAAGGCTGTCCACAAGGTTTAGGAGTGTGTTCATGGGAATTTTTGACTATTCTTCTAGCAACGCCTTTGTGAGGTCAGACACATATGTTGGATGAGAAGGCCTGGCTTGCAGTCTCCACTCTAATTCATCCCAAAGGTGTTCTATTGGATTGAGGCCAGGACTCTGTGCAGGCCAGTCAAGGTCCTCCACACCAAACTCGCTCATCCATGCCTTTATGGACCTTGCTTTGCGCACTGGTGTGCAGTCATATTAGAACAGGAAGGGGCCATCCCAACCGATTTTACAAAGTTTGGAGCATGAAATTGTCCAAAATGTCATGGTATGCTGAAGCATTAACAGTTCCTTTCACTGGAACTAAGGGTCCAAGCCCAACCCCTGAAAAACAACCCCACACTATAATCCCCCCTCCACCAAACTTTGTACTTGGCACAATGCAGTCAGGCAAGTACCGCTGTCTTGGCAACCGCCAAACCCAGACTCGTCCATCGGATTGCCAGACAGAGAAGCGAGATTCGTCACTCCAGAGAACACGCCTCCACTGCTCTAGTGTCCAGTGGAGGCGTGCTTTACACCACTGCATCAGACACTTTGCATTAAACTTGGTGATGTATGGCTTGGATGCAGCTGCTCGGCCATGGAAACCCATTCCATGAAGCTCTCTACGCACTCTTCTTGGGCTAATCCGAAGGCCACACAACGTTTGGAGGTCTGTAGCTATTGACTCTGCAGAAAGTTTGCAACTTCTGCGTACTGTGCCCCTCAGCATGTGCTGACCCTGCTCTGTGATTTTATGTGGCCTACCACTTTATGGCTGAGATTCTGTTGTTTCCAATCGCTTCCACTTTGTTATAATACAACAACAGTTGACAGTGGAATATTTAGTAGTGAGGAAATTTCACGAATGGACTTACACAGGTGGCAACCTATCACAGTAGCATGCTTAAATTCATTGAGCTCCTGAGAGTGGCTTATTCTTTCTCAAATGTTTGTAGAAGCAGTCTGCATGCCTAGGGGCTTGATTTTATACACCTGTGGCCATGGAAGTGATTGGAACACCTGAATTCAATAATTCAGAGGGGTGTCCCAATACTTTTGGCAATATAGTGCATATTTACATATAGTGTATGTCTATATGTACAGTGGATATAAAAAGTCTACCGACCCCTGATCTGGTCTGATGAAACCAAGGTTGAACTTAGATGGGTTATCTCGGCAAAGGAGAAGTGCTTTCTAACACAGATTTAGACAGATATATGAACAATATTTGAGAGAAATAAGCCTTGTGTGTACATAGAGAAAGTATTAGATCTTTGAGTTCATTTTTCCCTCTTTATCCAAACCGCATCACTAAACTAAAAGGAATCAAATTATTTACAATGACTATGCGTCCCCTATCATCCCCAATATTACTGTCACAATTAGGGTTGCAGTGATTAACCGGTTTCACTATTAACCGGGATTAAAAAACCCACGGCTTTATAACCGTAAAGGCTCAGCTACACAGAGTGTTTCCTTTCCTCACTCTCAAAATATGGACATTTTGGTTGCACAGTGAGGACAATAAAACAAAAATGCCAGGCGCAATCTGAAGATTGCAGACAGGCGTATCACCTCCAGCCACAGCGATGGAACAAGTCGAGTGTCAGGTAACGAATTTATTAGCCCAACAGTAGGCCTACGTTCACGTCAGGTTGTCATTTGGTTTGATAGGTGCAAACATCAAACCAAAGTAGCCTAAGACTATTAGACTAACTCATTTCTCGCTTCAATAACTCACAATCAAAAAGTGCAGAGAAGACGGCAATTTCCGAATGGTTTGAACAAAGTCCACTACGACCAGCTGTTTTCTTTAAATGCGCTCTATATTAGTGATAGTTTTGGCTTTCCAGCAGCAGAGCTACGCGCATTTAGAGACCGTCAACAAAGTACACTAACGGATGATTTGAAACATCGATACTGTGAATTGAATATCTATATATCTATATGAAATACAGCTATATTTTCTACACATGCCAGTGAACTTCCAGGCATCAAAATGCAATTAACATTATTAAGGTAATTTCCGGGGGGTATAAACTATATTTTATATTTATTTGAAGTTTATGCTTTTAAGAAATGTCACCAGAACCATTGTTTTTAGTACATAGTCCAGGGGGAGTTCCGTGGAACCCCCTGAAAAAAGGGGGACACATGGGCGTCCCCATTAATCTCTCCCCCCACAGGTTAGTAGGAATTTATTTCTCCAGAAGAAACACTCAATGAGGTAGCAGTGAGTTAAGAGTTGGGCCATTGGCAGTAAAGCAGGAGAAAGGGCATTAGATCACTCTCCATAACGACATTGCTGGTGTTGTGAAATTCATGCGTAATAATCGTGAAACCGTTATTATTCCTCAGACTATAATCGTACCATCAAAATGTCTAATCGTTGCATCCCTAGTCACAATGCAATTAATTGTGGCTTATTTCTTCAAGCTAAATATGCAAGCATGCACTTATCGAAAATGTGCACGATGGGCTGAAATGTCTGCCAGACTGCCCTCACACCTGCTGTTTTCACAGATGGAGAGTTGAAGACCAAGTCAATGAATGCAGACATTGAGCTTGGGTATTTAACTCAATTTAAGAAGCGACGGTCACTTTCCTCCAGTAACGATAATGTCTGTCATTGGTTGTTGTTGCAGGTGGCTACGGCTCTGGCGGCGGCTACAACTCGCGGCGATATTAATCATGTTGTGTCTTGGTGAGTTAAACGCAGCCTTCACACCGATACAGCATGAGCGCATGGAGGTGTAGAATAACTGTCTGTTCTATCCTGTATCCATTCAACAGGCTTTCAGTTCTTAGCAGGGGAGGCGAGGAGGTGAGCAAAGGAGTTGTCAGGAAAGCCACAGGTTACTTTGAGGCAGTCGCCTGAGAGCATTAGCGGAACACAGAAGGGGAGAAAATAACTTTATAAAAAAGACATTATGAGTGTAGACTATACCCTTCCTTCCCTGTGGCAGATGCTTCCCCAAACACTTTTACCTTTTGTTCATATAAAGTGTTTGTGTATTGTGCCTATAGAATCCAGAAAAAGAAGAAAAAAAGTTTTATTATTTTACCTGCAATCAATTGCTTAAATAGTTTTGTTTTTGCTTTGCTGTAGGTTTGGTTTATTTTTGCAAGTCTATTCAGCTTTTTTTTGTCTTTTTAAGTTAGTTTTATTACAAAAAATTGGCAACATGAGCCAGAAAGGTATATATCCCTTTGAAACTAATTATTGCCCAGTTGCACATGTTTAAGTGTCTTTTATATTTGTATTTATAGCAGTGTGTATTTCCTTTTTTTAGTTTTAGTGTAATCAAATAAAGTCATTCTACATTAACAGTAAGGGAACATTTCACTGAACTTGTTAACAGGAACAAAAAACGCAGAATTCTAGATTGTTTGAGTATTTTGAGACGTAGAAAACGACAAATAAAGTTATGTAGTAAAGTGTCTTGAGGTTCAGTGCATCATTGGTTCAGAATAAGATGGGAAGAGTATTTGCTTTTCTTACTGTTTTTATAAAGTTGAGAGAACTAGCTTGTATTTCTATGTATTTAGTTTACATAACTCAGCCAAGCAAGTGTTGGGTAGTAGCCTAGTAGGGCAAGGGCCCACACACTACCTATGGTTGAGCAGGTAGACTTTATTTCAGCCACATGCATCTGCTGCTGGGCTCTCAGCGTCGCTAGTGTGGAAGATTACAGATGACTGTCAGACAGGACCTCTTCAGCGCCAGCACAGTGGACCAGTCAGCATTTTGAGAGAAAAGACAAGGCAGCATCAAGCACATCAACCCTGGATGAAAGCTTTCAATGTCGTTGCCAGTAGTGAGCATCTCAAGGCTAGCTAAACCTTCCAGCAAGTGATGCTAGCGAAGAAAGAATAGTTCCTGGACACATTGGAGATCCTGTTCAGTCAGAGATACATCAGTTTACCCACAAATGATAGATTTCAAACGTAACAGAGGAAAAGGGAGTGAGTATTTCACTAAAGCGTACTTAAGAAGATGGAGCAGGTAAGAGTAACCACTTTGTTTGATTTGCAGATTTGGAAAGAGGAATTCTCTTCTTGCTGAAACTCTAAAGGCCTGATTACAAGGAAGGTTCTGGATGGGTAAGACATGTTTTTCAAAATATTACTAAAGGCTGCACACTAAAAGCCAGCACTAGAAGTAACATGTAAAGCTCCTACCCTGGTCTTGAGTGTAGTTTTCTGTCAAAATAATTATAAAATCAGAAGATCGGATTGAAGATATGATTGTAATTAAACAAAGGAACCATTCCACAGCAAACTATTGTTTAGCATCTATATTTCAAGTTATACATGTTCCTATAGTCCACATGTACACATATACATCAGGGATTTTCCTGCCCCAAAAAATCCTGTCCATACAGCACTTAAAATAAAAAATCTGCATCCATATGAAAATGCAATAGCCTATTGCATACTTTCAAGCACTGAAGAATAGGTCTACTGTTGACAAAATTAAGGGAGGTTTGAGGTTGTGTAGACTGGATCTCATTTTATCAGTTTTGAGTTGTATTTCCTGAGTGGGTACCCTGATAGCTGTTAATAGATTCAACAAAAATATAAATATTGGAAAACACAATAACAGTATTTAACTAAATGAAGTACCAATCTTGATGTTAAATTAATCAAACTAAAGTATATAGTAAGTAGAGTTTTTCTGCCATTCGAGAACATATAGTAAAGGCCTTGGCATACTTACCGCGTCGGCGGACTGTCGCCCATCTCCAAACATTTTTGTCTGTCCGGACATGTGCGTGTTTATGCCCTACTAAGATCACAACTTAGTGTTCTAGGCGTGTAATAAATATTTATTTCCAGCTAATATATTAGGTACGCCAATATTGTTCATTGGAAACGATGTGTGCACATAAAAATCATAATTATAAATATTGTTAATTTCAAAGCACTTAATTCATATACATTTATAACCTACGCATCACCATGAAGTATGCTTGGAACAGCCCGAGACCACATTTGGTAGTATGCTATGGCCTTGGCACCACTGGGCAAATTCAATTGCAATACACTGCTATAAAGTTGAACAGTATGTGACAATGTTTTTAATAAAGACTTTTTACAATAAATTGTTAATGTTTTTTTTGACTCAAATTCTGAAATGGCTGCCAGATAATAAAAAATGTATTGCTGGGGTGATGGGCTCGGTGTTCTAAGGTTGTGGAAGTGAAAAAAAGAAAGGCGGTTTGAAATTGTTTTGGCTTTGATATGTCTGGTAGAGCTTTGTGAATGGCATACATTGGGTATGCATTTTAGTAGTCAATGGGTGTCTGTTATTTCCTGTGTGAACGTTATAAGACATACATACACCACACGCAAAACTATTTTAAGTGTGGAAAGCGCAGTCAAGGTGATTGAGAAATCAGAACTATTCCCTACAAGCCTTAGGGTAGAAAGTGTGAAAATGAGCATGTGGTGTGTTATGTAATAATTCCAATGTATTTATCTTCAATGCTACAGTATAACTGCAGTACACCATACAAAAGAGTACACCAAGTTGCTATGAGTAGTTTATTGAACAGCATATTTGGGGATTTTTAAAAGCCACAAAATCAAATGTTAGATGTTTATAAAATAGACATAAGTAATGTGATTGAAACAATTAGCATACTAAAAACATATATATACAGTACGATAGTTTCTCATCAATAGCCATGTTTATATTTACAAATAATATCGGAAAAGGAATTTCTGAGGGTATTAGAGCAGTACAAAAGTAAAATATCAAAAATATTACAAGATTCAAAAGGAGAAAGCAAAAACTATATAATAGTTCTGCTGATCTACTTATTTTTAAAGCTGCGCAACTACAAAGTTATTGCATAGAGGTATTACTATGATATAATGCAGTACCATGTATTTTTACTTAAGTAGATAAGTGCTTGTCGTCTTTGCTCTTGATGAGTGTCTTTTTAATGCGGGGAACGAGGAACACGCTGCCGTCGCTCGTCTGCTGCAGGGAGTACTCTGACGGAGAGTAGGCGTTTCCTTGTTCGTCTCTCAGCACACTGAACACCTCCAGGTACAGAGTGGTCAGCTGCTGCTTCATCTTCCTGAGGTTGCTGTCCTGCTGGCTCTTCTCCCTCAGCAAGCGCTCCTTCTCGTCCTTCAGGGAGTCCAGGTCGTACTCCAGGCCCACGATGTTCTCCATCTTCCGTTTGCGGCAGTTCTGCGCGGCCACCTTGTTCTTGCCGCGGCGGCGAATGTCACGGACCAGGGCCAGCTGAGCCTCGTTGAGCTGGTGCTTGGACATCATCTCGTTGAAGTCGTCCACGGGCAGGTTGATGATCATGTCCACGGTGAATGGAATCTGCAGGGCCTTGGCCCGTTGCTCGTCTCTGGAGAGACGCACCTCCGAGCGCCTCTTCAGCTTGTCCTTGGTGAACGGGGAGTCGCTGTAGCCAGCCTCTTCTTCCGGCTCAGTCTTCTGTTCCTTGGGGTTCTTTTCCGGCTGCTGTTGCGGCTCACCTGGCGGTACTGACAAAGAGATTGCCAGGTGGAGATCATCAGGTTGGAAATTCAAGGAGAACATTTCAGAGTAGTCCGACTCTACACTTCCGGGGCTGATATCCAACTCGTCCAAGTCCGAGTCACTATAGCTATAGGAGCCGTCACTGTAACCAGGCTTCTCCGGGGAACTAGGACAATTTGGGCTTGTGTTCATAGAGATTCCTGAATCTGTGTCGCGCATATCTACCATCACGTCCTGTTTTAGTATGTCAAAATCTTCTTCAGGTGACATGGCTTGTATCTCGGCTGGTTTATACGGAGGTTTGTTTGGTAACTCCGGCAAGGTGTCGCTTCCATTGTCCTCCAGGCCGGGGATTCCTTTGGTCTCTTTAGTGCCAAGAAGTGGGTTGGGGTAATATACGTCGCAGAAGCCTTCTGCAATGAAGTTAGTATTTAACAGGGGGGGGTTATCAATCATCTGACTGAGCTGGTCTGGAACTGCAGCAATAGGAAAGGCTTCTTCAAATGTGTGGATGAATTCAGGGGGGCCTACACCTACTGTTTCTTCTCCTGCATCAGCGAGATTGGGCAGTGGGTAATAAGTGTAGGTTGGATCCTGTACTTTTGGGCTGTTTGTGGGGGGATATGTAGTTGTCTTTAGAGTGTCCTCCATCGATACATTGAGACAATTCTAAGGGGGAAGGACAAAATATAAATACATAACAAATCCATCAGTACAGTTGTGTTAATACTGATACCAATCAAGATATAAACAAGACAAACCTAGGTTGTTATTGAGTGTCTACATGCCTCTTTATTACAGATGAAACCCTTGAAATGAGTAGTTATGTTTTACCACAAGGTTATGATTGTGGGTTATCGTTGATGTCATTTCCCATTGATGATTCTTTGCAAAAAAATAAATATTGAAAAACAAAACTAGTCAAGTTTCCTGGTAAATTTTGATTGTTAGTAATATTTGTATACGAGTAGCTTGTGTTGTGGGGGAACCATATATTTTACGCCACACTTGAACTACACATGTACGCATGTATGTATTTTGCATAATGTGTTATTGTACCCATTAACAGACATGATATCCTAATCTCTGGGGTTTGCGTGTGTGATACCATGGACATGCATTTCATCACACCTTTTCAACAATGTACAATGACACTTAATAGCGGCGGAATGAGACGGGCACACCCATTTCTGTATCTAGTACTGTATCGCATTCACTCTGGGCAGACAAATGTGTGCTTGTTCTCTATAGATGTGCTCATGACACGCATGTAGTCTAGCCATTTGTTCCACTGAAACAGTAGAATCCACAAATACCTGCAGCTCTGGGAGGGACAAAAGCTCCATCCACGCTTGCTCCAAATCAGGAGAGGTCCTCTGTGGTATGAGAGGAGCTGTGGAAAGGGTGGGCGGGAGCAACGATGGCTGCTCAGGGGACATCATGATCTGGTTTCTGGTGGGGGCTGGGACAACAGCAGTATCCAGGCAAGCGGAGGTGTTCTGCAACATGCATTAAACCATTTAGAGTGGCAACAGCTGCCGTGAATCGCATACAGGCTAATGCATGCGCTGGATGAATAGAAGGTGTACCTCCGTTGTCTCTACGAGTGGAAACGTCTCTGCCAGCAGCTGCATGCATTCGTCGAATGACAGGTCGTCACAGTTTTCAGTGAAGTGTATATCCTGCGAGAAAGGTTCAGGTACACTGATTCAAGCTAATGCTAACCACTGAACCGCACACACGGCATCTTTTAGATATGGCTGAAATTAAAAACATACAAAGAACAATAGGAAATTCTAACCACACACCAACACAAAGCTACAGCTCAACCTGTGATTATCCAATTAGAATAGGGAATGGTAAGCGATAACTAGCTATGAAAAAAGTTGAACCAATCATGCGAGGTGAGGAGTGGCTCAACCTGTAATTCCCTAGTTAGAAAAGAATGGATAGTAAGAGGTTACCCAGCTACGAAAAAAAAGTTGAACCAATCATGCGAGGTGAGGAGTGGCTCAACCTGTAATTCCCTAGTTAGAAAAGAATGGATAGTAA
>JAODTR010000014.1:2988801-3000905 GCA_025399935.1 Amblyopsis rosae
TCATTGAAGAAAACTGTGCTTTTCTTTCAAAAATTAGGAAATTTCTAAGTGACCCCAAACTTTTGAACGGTAGTGTAGGTTATACTTGTTATGCCCTATTTAGCATGAATATAATATTAAGGCAACATTTCTTATTCTAAAGTAAAGGTAACTATTAACCAACTAAAATTATTTTCAGGCTTTCAGGTTTATTGTAAAGTCTTTTAGATGCCTTTACTTACATCAATCCTGGCTCTTAAGGTCAATTCTTTCAGGGAGAGTTGTAAGAGTTGCTGATTATCCCCATTAAACAGCACATGAATGGTCATTAGCTATATTGTAGGTAACTGACCATTTCGACAAATGGGTGCCACAATGGCACACCTGAATATTGTGAAACTTGTGACTGGTCACATTATGGATACCTTTTTATTTGACTGTGAATGTAGTAGAGGCCTGCTTAAGTGTACAGTATCACATTGTTGTATGTGCTGAAATGTATTTTGGAGGTCTTCGGGAAAGTCAGGAGAGAGACATTTAGACCTTAGACCATGTCCGTTCTCAGAAACAAATGATGAAGGGTGCGACAGAGTGCTGCATGAGTTATTTTTTCCGTGCTTTTACTGAAATGTCACATGCATCTCGATGTAATTTCTTTCCTGGGGAGAGGCCACACGTAATGTGCTAGGTTGATCTATCACTCTTGTCATTCGTGACGCATGAAGACGTTCTGTACACTAGTTCCAACGCCTAAATAATTCCGTTGAATTAGCCGTTCTACAATCCAATTTCATATTCTAACTAGTCCTAAAGTGTAAAAATAAAATGTTAGGGTGTTTAGATATAGAAGATGAAAAACAAAACTTACAAATAATGTGCATGTTCAGTGGTGGGAAAGGTCACTATTCCATTAAGGCTGATGGTCATGAACCAATAATGTGTGGGCTAAAGATCAGAAAGTAACATGTAGATGGTATATTGTAGGGCCTACTTAAATCATGCGAACAGAAGCAAATAAGAAAATATTTAAAAAAGACAAATGCTTGCACCCAAACGCTCAGATGACAAATAGGATATTTGCAAAGGTTGCTACTTTTCCATTAATGCATATAGCCTTATGTTAGAGCCAATAACATGTATTTCACAAATACGAAGTGATTGAATCTGTATGTAAATAATTGCAAAATATTTGTAGATTTATTGATTGGGATAATTAACCTTATGGAATTATATATAAAGCCAAAATGCATGTAGGAACGTGTTTGGGCATTATTATTATTGTTATTATTATTACTAGGCTATAATTATTGTTTGTATGTATGTATTATTATTATTATTATTATTATTATTATTATTAATAAAGTTTCATATACTTTCAAAGTGGATTTCCAAATAATCTTTATAAAAAATACCATCATTGGTGCAAAAAATAAATAAATAAAGAAGACAGCCATGGATAAAATATGTTAGTAGTTTATTAATCAGTCCAACTGTACAGTACATGGTGGAGTGATAGATGAACAGATGAAGGACATGGGAAGGTTACACAATGCTAGTGGCAGCACCTTGGACACACCAACCATCAGCTGAACGGGATAAAATGGCCCGAGCAAAAAAAACCTACTCAGGCCTCAGTAGGCCTACATTATGTACAGGGACTGAACCGACGTGTCATATAATTAAAAATGTTAGATTTGACGAGAAACACACAAAAATGAGTTGCAATTACACAAATGTAAAATGACGCGCTCTCACTTTTCATTGTAAATACAAATTCATGTTTTCTCTTTCTTTTTCAGAACTTTGAAGTTAAATGGACGGAATTGTAGGAGTGGCCAAATACAAAAGTTTAGCTGATTATCAGAAGTTCTTATAGCCTACATCCATGTTTACATTGATATCATTATTGACCCATACGTTTGTGCAACATCTTTCTTTGCATAGTAAATAAAAGTTTCATGTTTTGTTTGCATGCACGTATCTTTTTGTATCATATTTTTCTTGCAGATTTTGGGGGACTCCCGTATAGAATTATAAGCCCACTAAAGTGAATGCATGCAACGTAGAGTAGAGCTGGACTTCTGAATTCTATCTTTTTATGAGCGCACAAGGCCAAGCCGTTATAGTGGGTGTTGATGAAGACCGTTAGTGAGCCAGCCCTATCGGACCTGTTGTGGAGAGCCGTGGAACAGATCGTGTGCCTCGACAGCCCTTGAGGCACCGCTGGATGCAGACAGAGGGGAAAGTGCTCTGTGTGCGACAACATCCATATGTTCAAGAGGTTAATTCTTTGGCTTTTGAATCACTTCTGGAAGTAAGTTGAAGGGGATGGACTTTAGTTTCTGTTGGTGTGACTTTTGACCTCTGGTTATTCATGGTTCCTAGCTCTGGAACTGACGTCCTATATTCCTTTGCATCTACTGAAACTTCCTTTGAAATTAATCTGAACCTTGTCTTTTACCTGGATAAGTATTCCGTGTGTGACTGCTCTGTTGAACACCTACTGACAGAATATTATAGTATAATGTTATTAATAGAGTTTGGGCCCAAATAATAACTGTATGAGCGTTTTTCTTCATTAATACTGCCAAAAACACCGCTATACAGCATGCTAGAATAAAAGAAAAGCATTTGTATGTATGAAAAATGATATGTAGGTGTTTTTTTTTGTTTTTTTTTGTTTTTTACCTGAACCTTCCCTCTCATATATACAATCATTCAATGGTTGTATGTGTATACATGTTCTATTATGCAACGTGGAATAGATGGCCTGTAAGCTCCCTGCTCGCAGCCATCCTCCAAGTCCACAGCATCTCAGAGTGACGTTTAGGGGAGGGGAACCTTCACCACTTTCGGCTGCGCTTGATTTTTTACAGAGGGTGTCTCCTCACCGGATGATTTGGGTTGGGGGGGGGGGGGGGGTTGTTGCGCTATATTTGTAGCTTTGGTAGCCATGCAGTCCTGCAGCAAGGGCTTCTTCGTGCTGGGGGGGGGGGGTGGACCCAGCGAGCTGCACGCTTTGTGCGGATAATCATGCCGAGAGAGAGAGAGAGTGAGTACTGCACTAAGGACGTAAAGGAGAGTTCTGTCACTCTAGAGACTGGGATGGGACTTGGGGAAGGGGTTGGGGTGTGTGTGTGGGGGGGGGGGGGGGGCAAGGGAGGTGCTGCGGAGGTTGAAGTTCTACGCCACTACGATGTAATTAGTTAAAATGTCCACTATTTTTTTTTTCCAAGTAAATGCCAAAAATGCCAGCAGCGGTTAAGTGCAGTCCAGCTGTCGAGTAGCCAGCTAAGGAAGCCTCGGAGGAAGTGACTCTCTGGTCACCGTCTCGCCACACCAGGGTTAGATGGCCGACGCGTTGGGGTCGTACCGCCGCTTCTTCACGTTTCTGATGGGCCAGGAAGAAGAAACGTGTCATTATATTACTATAGACGCACATTTAACATAGCCACTGTGACAAACAACCACCCACATCTCTTCAGCCTAGATGTTTTGTTTTTTTGGTCTGAATTTTTCTATGCTATTTCGTTTGCTGTTGAAAGCACCGAGGGGGTATTCACTGCCATACTTACTGCCATTTTGTTTAAGAGTAGTGCATTAAATGATCTGGCTATTACCACACTTAAGCTGAAGACATTGAGATGTTGAAAGACTTAACTGATACAGCAACGTCTGCAAGCAGTCAGTTGTATTTGCATTCATAAATATTTAGTTATGTGTAAATAGGTGAGCTATATTATGTGTATGCATGCTCTTACTGGAGCCCAGTGTCTGGTGAGGTCACTCCATCAGGAGCATGTTTTCCACATTTCTTAAGGCACCTCCCTGTGCTCCAAACCACACAGTGTGCGGCAGGACGAACCAGAACCGACTAACTTGAAATATCCAGTAATGCCCAATTGCTCTCACTAAGGTGCAACATGTATAACAAATGTATATGAATGGATCAAATCAGTACGACTAATAGGAACTAGGGCTCAGTCTACTGGGCAGGAGTAAGGCAACGTCTTTGACTCGACCGTCAGCCGTAAAAAGCTTCCAATTAAAATCAACGTCAACTTCCTGCTTGCAGACAACTGCCTACCAGCGCGTGCGTGCGACATCTGTGTACACGGTGAGGTGCAGGAGACACCTTAATTTACCATGTTTTTGGTAGGAAAGACATTAGTTTACCATCTGGGAGAAAGTAGTTAATCTAAAATTCCTGCTAAAGAGGAGGGAAAGAGGAGAGACAATTCACACAAAACGACAACCACAGCAGCAGCGGCAACAACGACAGCCACAACAATGAGACGACCACCAAATACAACACCAGGAGTTAGGCATAACCTCCCCGTACTGTGGCCTTGCTGTGGGGCTTCTATCGGCCTGTCATGCACCTGTTCCAATAGTAGGCCGGTGGAGGGTGGCACTATGGCTGTACGTGGGTCATGCAGTGCGGTGCGCCGTATCTGTACCAGGTCCGTGAAGCAGGCAGCAATGGCAGCCGGTGTGGGAGCGGGCGTCCGACAGTCCTGCCCCGCTGTAGGGCGGAGCCTGTCCATCCGATGTGGGTGTGGGTGTGGCCGGCCATGGCACAAAGGCTGTGGCCAACAACATGGTCCTGGCTTCTCTCTCTCTCTCTCTGTCTCTCTCTCTGTCTCTGTCTCTCTCCCACCATTCCACTTAAACTCTCACCCTTGAGCAGTGGTGTTATTGAGAAAAACATGATGGTTGTAATGAGAGCATGTAACCCAGGACCAAGTCATTGGTGCTCGGTTTCGGCTCAGCCTTTGTGCAATGAAAAGCCCTCTTCCGAATTGTCAAAGTAAACATGCAGAAACGCTTAGCTTTCTCTCCATTGCTGTCATGATGCTTTGCTAACTGGCATGCTTCAGTGGCTGCAGTACATAGCAGTTAACTCCTTATTCTATTTCGTTTGAAGAGTAAATGTGTAACACCCCTGTTGCTCAGGACAGCAGGCCAATCTATGCTTGATTGGAACTCATTACGTTATTAAACATGATTAATTGGGTATTCAACAATGGGATACAGATATTTAAATGGATATTTTCTGCTGATTTCATGGAGATTAAATTCTTATAACTTTATAATCAACCAATGCACTATTTGAGCCTTACCACCTAAAACTAACCATCCCCTCTGCTTAAAGTTAATCTGCAAGCTTCCGCACTGAACATGCACGTCAAGCTTTTAGCCTCGCTCGTCCAATCAGTTTGAGGTTCTGCTACAGATTCACAGACGCTGCCTCCCTGCACAAACACACATCCCTGTCACCGCCTAATGAACCCACAGCGTAGGACGGATGTGAAACTTTAAGGCCATTATATCACCAGTGCATGCGGAATGAAGCAGAGTATTTCATTGTACATCAGGCACATGCTGTTGAGGTGTTTCTTTACACGGAACAAGGGCTGACTGAGTATATCATGCGGCTGTTAGTATGTTTCTAGCCCTGGCTTCTGTATTTTGTAGCAGGAGCTCAAACCCTGGTGTCTAAAAGCAGCAGGGATGCTATAGAGCTTACGGCAGGAGAGACATGCGGTGTGATGCTTACTTAAAGCCCCATCCAGTCCCCCCAAGCACTATGGCCGCCACAAGGATGGCTCCGGCGATGGAGCCTATTATTAGATTGGTTGCACTAGGACCTGTAAAGGATTATGGGGAAAGACACATGAGTTCCTACACTCCCTTATCGCATCAATAACATCTGTCTACACATGGACGGTCTCACATGGAACAGAAAACATGTCATAAGAATGCTGTTACAGTTGAATGACTAATATTTAGCATGCTTTTCAGGGCCCATGTTGTAAAGCGTCTATTATGCTAGAACAGAGGTCTCGGGAACTATTTAGATTGTCGATGAGTCAGCGGTAATGTTTGAAGTACACGAACATTAAACAGGTGATCTGCGTAGCCTGCAACATGAACAATGGGGAAATGTCTTTAGGATTCCCAGTCACCACACACAGTCTTCCATTGAATGACGCGCCAGGCCCCACATGCCCCAGAAAGGAGAGGATTACAGGAGCAACCACATGACAAGTAGGGAGAAGAGGAGGGTACAGAAACGATGGAGGAGGAGACTCATGGGGGGGGGGGGACACCGGGACATGGCAGGAGAAGGGGAATCCACCGGTCAATCACACAACACTGAGAACATCCAAACACAAAGACATTTATGTGGTCACCGTAAACACACAAGAAACACAAAGCCACCGGGACGCACACGCGGGCTCAGGCCGGCTCACGAGACCGCCCGCACACTGAGGTACCACTATGAGAGGAAGAGCTGTGAAAGGGTTAAAGATGCTTACTCTATTCCCCACCCTGTGCCTCCAAAAATCACCCCTAGGGCCAGAATGGTCCCTGCTACTGCCCCTATCAGCCTGTTAGTGGCCACGCTCACTGCGTAGAGGGAAAAGGAGCATTATTACCACCCTGTCAAAAACACACAGCAGGCGTCTTCCTTAGAGTCATGGATGAAATGACACTGATCCCCCCCCGGTACGATAGCGGTCCTAGCACCACCCCCCCACCCACCCACCCACCCACCTCAGAAGACCCTGCAACACTCTATGGGAACACTCTTGTTGTTTGGCTGCCAATACAACTGATAATAATGTAGCATGGATACATATATACACGTGTGGGAAAACAAACCATAGGCCGTCAGGCATAGCTGTGTGTGTTTGTTTTTGTTTCGTTTTATCTGACGAATATGAATTATCTTAGCGTGCTTGTCCAACCATCAGGTCACCCACCGACTCTGTTTGACATGATCTGTTCCTTTCTATTTCCAGCTACTATTTTCGCTACACTAAGGCATAACATGTTAAAACCGTGTGGTTCCCGTCGTGAGGTTGGGTTGGGGGGTAAGGGGCGTTAAACCGACCCTTGGGTCCTTCGTCCTCAGTGGCCTCGGGCTCCTTGGGAGGGTCAGGCATGCTACAGTCTGTCCCCGCCCAGGTGGTGTCGCAGGTGCATGTTGCCTCGTTGTTGCACACCTGCGCACAGTGGGCAGAAATAGCTGAGGTGAAGTGGAGAGACAAGCATCTTCAGAACAGGTGCTCAAACCCCACACCTGGAGTTGATTAGAAGTAAGGAGCTGTAGTCCTGATTATTGCCTGTTTATACTATATGCATTCATAACAAGATTTTCTAAAGATGGTTTCCTTATCGTTAATGTTCATTTAAATAATGCACAGTTTGACCTACCATGTATGGTTATTTATTGTTTTTCTGTAATGTTATGTTATTCTGATGATTTTGCAGATGTCTACTTCTCCTTTCTTACCCCATGGGCAGAGCAGACCAGCCCATTGGGTCCGCTGGGACATGTGCTCATGTTAAGCGACTGGATAGGCAGACACTTGTGGTCAAGGCACATCATAGACGGCCCGCAGGGAGCTCCATCCTCCACGTAGCCTAAATCCGTCTCATCGTCCAAAAGAACATGGCCGCCACTGTGGAGAAATGTCACGTGATTCGACACATTGAGAGTGGGAGACAATAAGAATGAAAATAAGGAGATTATAGTGGTAGCAACCAGGAAGACAGACATGTCAAATAGTAATTTACAACAATGAATTGCTCTCTCAAAATCTTGCATCTTGTTACATCTCAAGGGTACCAAATAGTTATCTTCTTTTGAAGTAGAGCAGTTATATTTATACTTTATAATTACATTATTTATTATGTATTCATTTATTTCTAATAGTAATATATTGCATTTACTTTGAATTGAATACATGTGGATACATTCTTAAGAGATTAATTGCTGTTTATGTTTCATACAGGTAAATATAGAGGACATGTTGAATTACCTGCAGTCTACCAGCCTGCCTTGATGGTTGAAGGAGGTGGGTGTGATTTCTCCCTTCATAATCCCAATACGTGGGTTGCGGCCAATGTTGGCGCACAGTAAGTAACCACAGAATACATCACTGCAAAGACAAACGACACGCAATTCACAAAACACAAATATTTTCTCGTGCTCCAAACAATGACAAACACAAACCTAACAAACACTTGACGTGGCAATGAATGCATTGCTACATCAAGTGTGAATGTATCAGTCAAAGTAGTGAGAAGTGAGAACTCACTGTTTGCTACACTGGAGCCATTTCTCTCCATCCTTTCCGCAGTTGCCTTTCTCTGTTCCCTCTGTATTCAGCTTCTCGTAGCAGAACTTCTCTGAGCCTCCTGCCTCTGGGCAACAGAACAAGACAGGAATGATTAAGGAATGTGCTGAATCTAATAGAAGTAAACAGCATTACAGCGAGCTGCACCCTCCTTTTCCACCCGACATCTTCCCACTCTAATGACTTCTATATGAAACCTACTTGGCCCCCAGATGTACTTGCACTGGTTCTCTCTGGTCTTGCACTCTCCACTGTAGCAGCGTCCCTGCAGCGAGACACAGAGACGAGAGACATGTTCTCAGTTACAGCTTAACCAGTCGACCAGCCAAATGAATCAGTCCACCCACCTGGTTCAGATGGCAGAAGTAGCCATCTTGTTTATGGAGGTTGGGAGGGCACTGCAAACAATGACACAGGGAGACTACATGTTAACCGTGTAACCGCCATCTTAAATGCATCTGTGTGCTATCTATCATTCAAACCTGTCCAGAGTCCCCAGAGCAGGTCTCTGAGATGTCACAGTCATTCACAGAGTAGCGGCAACTGTAGCCTCTCGGATAGAACTGAGAATGAGAGAAAATACAAAGGTGTTGATTTATATAAAGACGGTATTGTGAGGGGGGCCCCGCTACTAAACCTTAAATTAATTAACCCTGTAAGTCAGTCACTATCATTTGTAATTATGCAATGACACTACACAGTATTATGTCCCTTTTAAGAATTTGGCAGCGTTACTGCCATCTAGTGGTTGCAGTTGTAATCACACTATTCATACTGTATGCATATGCACCAATGGAGTGCCTGCATACCGTATTATGTGTATATGTGTGAGAAGGCGTCATCTCATACCAGACAGGTGGTAGTATTGCAGCAAGGGCCATCGCTACAGTGTGCAGCATTGGCTAAGGAACACTTCTTGCAGCATTCCTTGTAGCACTCCTAAAATACCAGCGACAACAGCACAGTAGAGGCAAGCAACAAGGCCTGTCTGAATGATCCTGAAAAGTCTTATTTCCAAATGAATGACGCAGTGTTTCAAAAACTCACTGTTCTCGTCCCGCAGTCACACTCCTCTCCCACTTCTACAAACCCGTTCCCACATTCTGTCGCCTCGAATAGCTGCCAAAGGGAAATTAATAAGGTCTGTCAGTGGGTATTCTTCTGCTTGATGGTTAGGATGCGTGAACTGTGGTGCACCGTTCTGAGCTTCTAACCTTGGTGGGCCTGTTAAACAGGCATGACCCGCCTCCTTTTAAAAGGAACTCCTTGTAGTCTGAGATGCTGCACTTGGAGAACTTGCGTGGGTGCTGTACTCTGAATAACCAGAGGAGAGGTGCTGATCAGTTAGCACTAATGTTCCAACACAAACCATGTGCATTATTGTTACGTTGTGTCCCTACAGGCCGAGAGAACCACGTGTGCGCTTTTCAAAGGGATGCGCCATCCTCTCAGGGTTTATACTTTAATGGCATGTGTTTTTATCCTCTTAGCATTTTTAAGCTTGTCAAAACACAGCAAATGATTGGCAGGCGTGAATGTTTCAGTCTTTAATAGGACAGCATACAGCATGCAACACGGGGATGATGACAAGAACAATGAGTGTGAGTGCGTGCGTTTGAGGGTGTTCGTGTATGTGGGTGTGCGTGTGTCAGCAGATCTTAGACATTACCCAGTGTCCTCCATTATGCAACCCTCCCAGGAATCAGTACAGCCACACTCCTCTGCAAATGGGAAGGAGAGAGAGAGAGAGAGAGAGATTTAAATGGATGAAGGAAATTGGAAAAAGCCTTGACAGTGTGATGTGATTAGGTGGGCCCATTTAGTCATTACAATGCTCAGCAGAGACCTTCACACACTAATAACACATAAACATTATACAACAATACAGTATAACACTACTACTGCTACTACTATGCTAATACTGATGACGATGATTATAATAATAATAATAATAATAATAATAATATCATCAATTAATCATTATCATTTAATATATTTTTTTTTCTTCTAAATTAGCTATAGCATCCATATAAATTTTAATGTTAGGTATAATAATAATAATAATAATAATAATAATAATACAAATTCTATAAATAATAATAATAATAATAATAATAATTCTCATTATTCTTCTTCTTATTATTATTATTATTAATAATAATAATAATAATAATTATTATTATTATTATAATATAATAATAATAATTATCATTCATTATATATTTTTTCTAAATTAGCTATAGCATCCGTATAAACTATTATTATGTTAGGTAATATTATAAAAGTTATAATGAAATGTGTGTACTTCTTTTCAAAGCCGGGTCCCACTGGATGCCCAGGTTCTGTGCCAGGCTCTGGGAGAGTAACCCCGCCATAGCCCAGGTGGTACCATACTGTTGGGCACAGCAGACATCACAGATTATTCGCCCTGCAATTATACTGTGTGATTCATTCACAGTGTGTCGCTGGACATCCGTCACCGAATCTGACCTCGTTGACCCCCACGCCGCGGCTCACAGAACACATGCCTCCGAAATACGCAGCGCTGCTTCGACGGTAGTGGAAGGTCACATTGCTATGGGATGTTGGAACACAAAAAAGGCAGAAGTGATGAATATCCAAGGAAACCAGGGCAAGAATGTTTAACCAAGCACAACCAAACGTAGGTAACAGCACCCTCTACAAGTACAATACAGGTTATTGTACTTGCCTTATCTAATTGGCTCAAATCAAAATAACAAATGGTTAATGGACTAAATATATATAGCAATTTTCCAACCTTCTGGTCACTCAAAGCGCTGTACAGTATTGCCTCACATTCACTCATTCACACACACAAATACACCAATGGTGATGGCTGCCATGCCACCTGACCACTGTGAGCACAGTTTGATATTAGTGCTTGCACTACCACACCTGTCCAGCAGGGAAAGGATAGTCTCGCCGAACCAGCCTTTAAGTCTGGGACACAGTGCTGGCTAATTGTGTCAGTATCTGCCTGCATGACAGGAGGTTTTTTGATTGACATGCACGACGACCAACTACGCAACTCAATGACCAAGTTGGACGTTAAACTTGCAATGAAGAAAATTTAAAACTTAACCACAAGACTCTTGTAAATCTGTAAATGTGTTGGCTACGGTTACTGATTCAAATAAATGTTTAATTATAAATGAGTAAATAAAAGCACTGTGCTATTAATGCACCGGAAATTACAGAGACATACTTGTGAGTGACAACAGCCAATAGATATCGAAAGTATTACTTCCCGAAAGTCCGAGAGTCCCGTGTCGAGCTTATATGTATGTTCAGCACAGAGTTGCCCATGTGACGTAGTGCTGATGGCTGGAAGAGGCTGACACTACGTGACATTTGCTACACCAACGTGTGAGCAAATGTCAGTTACTTTCAGTATCTGGTCCAGATCTGATGAACATATTCAAGTACTGTAACTGCCAGACTACGAGACTACCCTAAAGGCATACTGACTCATTGATTGCACATAATATGTGACTATAACGTCATTTATATAGTTCTATGGACTATAAGAGGGCTATAATGGGAATGTGAACAGATTCCCTGACTATGGCATTAATGGGCTTAGCTGCTGCCAGGCCAGGAGCCCGTCCAAGGGGCTGCGTGCACTTACGAGAAGAGGTGCACGGTGTCTGCATGGTGCTTTATGCTCTGCTGGCGGTACTTGGAGAAATCTCGCAGCATTTCCAGCGGCTTTTCCGTAATGGGGATATGATCGCCGTCTGTCCAGATCTCCACGGCAACAAGCACCACGCGCGTATGCAGTTGCTCTTTGAAGATCTGTCATTGAGGCATGTAATGAACGACGAGGATAAATGCAAACCGAGACAGAGAGAGAGGGGGGGGGGAGGGAAGAGAGAGAGAGAGAGATTAGAAAGAGAGAGGGGGGGAAGAAGGAGTGGGGAGAGACAGAGAGAGGGGGGGAGAGAGAGAGAGCGA
>JAODTR010000014.1:3009311-3048903 GCA_025399935.1 Amblyopsis rosae
CGCCAGAGCGTCCTATGAGGTGTCGGAGAGTGAGGATTAACACCGCACAGCTACCTGCTGGCCACCGTTACACTTATATATATATATGTATGTATGTATGTATATGTATATGTATGTATATATGTATATATGTATGTATATATATGTATGTATATGTATATATGTATGTGTGTATATATATATATATATATATATGTATATATATGTGTATATATATATATGTATATATATGTGTATATATATATATGTATATATATGTGTATATATATATATATACACACACACACACACACACACAAAATGGTACATTGCAATAGAAATATATCCATCAATTTTAAATGGGGGGGGGGGAGAAAGTGTGTGTGTAAATATACGTATGTATGCATGCAGTGTATATATAAAGTACAAGTAAGTCAGGATCACAGAGAGAAGACATCTTCCCTCACCTGAGTGCATTTTCCAACAGATAACAAAAAACACTTATGTGCATAGTACAGCATATTTGTTGTAGTATGCCTATATAAGATATGCATCCGTTGTGAAGCTGCTACGGTAGATGAGCTGACAGGCTCTAACTGGCTCTCTTGCAGGACTGGACTGGTCGGAGGACAGCACAGAGGACGACGACGAGGAGCAAGAGAGGGAACTTCCCGTTCAAAGTTCGTGGCTGCTGCGGGACGGGTTAGTTTTAAGACTCTTTCAACACGAGAGCGCGCATGTTGCCGCGAGTCCCGCCTAACCATCACGACGGGCTGTTGATTGTTTACCAAGCAGGTGTGAAGAGGAGGGCGGGTTTTCGCGGAGGACGCGGCTACTTCGACTGTGCTCGTACCTCCAGGAGAAATACAAGCACATGTGCCGGCAGGAGAGGGCGAGCTTGCGCCAGAAGAGATGCCGCTATGCGTTCCGCAAAGCCCTGCTTCACGCAGCCGGTAGAGACCCAAACCGCGCTGGGCAGCTGATACAGGAGCTGCGTGGTGTCTCTAGGACATCCTCCAGGTATCATTACATCAGTGACGTGGTGGTCAAGACCGTGTTGGCCCGCACACGGGATTGGTAAATTGTTAAAACAATTTGCACACTGCAAAATGAGCGAGGTTTATTATCAAGCATTGTGTGTCAGATTTATGGATGGGGGGTCTTTGCTTTTATTGCATCAGATGGATTTTTACGCTCTAAAAATCTACAACACAGAATGACACACAAACGCGCGCACTTTCCCAGATGAAGTGTTGTTGATATGGCTGCTTTTTGCTCAGTCCTGGTCTGTCTGTCTCTTTAGTGTGGCTCCAGCGGGGCAGCTGAACACAGACACAGGGATCTGCACTGGCAGCAGCAAGGGTCAGGTCTGCAACAACAGATCGCTGCCCTTCACGCGACACTGCTTCCAGCGTATCCTTGGCACAACTTTCTCTCTCACAGCCTAGCGCTGTCTCGAATACAGCGCAGTGCACACAGTCCCTTTACACCTTTCCATTGCACTGTAATGTTTCCTCAATAGTTTCTGCATAGACATCCTGTTGAATCGCTCGCAGCAGCTCTTCTCCAGTTGCACAGCCAAATTTGCAGACGGTCAGCAGTGCTCCATCCCCGTGTTTGACATCACACACCAGACGCCGCTCTGCGAAGAGCATGCCAAGAAGATGGTGAGTGGGGCGCATGTTCAGTCCGATTCCTCTGCGCTCCGGTGGTTTTTCCAGCCCGGCGGTAATGCAGTGGTCTGTTGGAATGCCCCCTCAGGATAACTTCTTGCGTGGCGACGGTAATCGACGACTGCAGCACCAGCAGCAACAACAGCAGCAGCAGCAGCAGCAGCAGCGCAAGCCACGGAAAAAGACCAAGCCGCCGGCGCTCACCAAAAAACACAAGAAGAAGAGGAGGAGAGGGCCGCGGAGGCCGCAGAAGCCCATCCCGCCTGCGTTGCCCCAGGGAAACTTGGGAATGCCTTCCATCAACCTTGCCATACCCTCACAAACTAGTGTCAGGTGTGTGGCCTATATATGCTCGCTGAGTTCTGAAACCTTTTTAAGGGCCGATAGCAGATGGTCAGGTACCATTGTTTGATTCAGCTGTAACCAAGGGTATAACCTGCAATCTAGGGTTGGGCGATATGGACCAAAAATAATATCCCGATATATTTAGGTTGAATTAATAAAATTGGCAAAATGTTCAGGTGAGGAAAAAACAGGAAATCCAATGTAAATGTGATTTCTATTTTTTTGCAACATTAATTGTAGTTGTACATGGAAAGGAAAATGAACACGTACAGGAAAATGAACACGTGATTCAGTGTCTGCTGTCTCATTGGCTACTCTGAAAATAGGTCCGCTTCAAATGCTCACTCTGTGTCAACTTGTGCGAGCAGAGTTAGTAGGCTGACGTGAGCTTTCCCTGGTGTCTCCGCCCCTTTGATACTCTGAACGCACAAAAAAAAGCAGTCCATTTAAATCACTCGCTCCTGACACACGCACACATAAACCCAGGGCTACACGATTCACACTGCATTTCTACTAGCCCTGGATTAAGACAAATGTGGCAAACTCTTTACTTTAGCCCCGTTTCACACTGGCACCTTTTAAGCCCCCTTTAAGTCTTAGTCGTTTTCCAGGAGCTAGCCCTGCTAACTCGGGGCTAACCATGCTTCTGAGCAGGGCCAGCTAGCCCTGGGCTAAAGTCGGGGTTAGCCCACTTTGGAATGTTCAAGGGTTATGCCAGACTGAATACTTCCTTAGCCTTGGTCTAAGAACGAAATCTTTAAATGCTTTTAGCTAAGGGCAGTGTGGAAAGCCCTTATGTTTGTGCATGCAAGTCTATGACAAGGAGTATCCTTATTCCTCCTGTAATCATTTTAAGGTATCTTTGCTTTAACTATTTGACACTTAGTAGTTGCAGCATGGGCATAATGACAATCACTAACTAGAGTACTGCTCTCTTGTTTCAGGAGCCCTTCTACCCCAGACTTGAGTACAGACGAGCTTCCTGACGATATCACCAATGAAATAGCAGACATTCCAAACGACCTTGAGCTGAACCAGGAGGACTTCTCCGACGTGTTGCCTAGGCTCCCAGACGATCTGCAGGTCTTTGACTTGTTTGAAGGTACTTTTCGCCTCGGTTCATTTCACGACAGCAAATGTTCCTGTCTGCCAGGAAGTGATTGATGTTGGTGTGTATGTGTGCGTGTGTGTGCGCGTGTCTAGGTAAGAATGGGGAGTTGCTGCCCACTACAGAGGAGGCTGAGGAGCTGGTGCGGGCACTCCAGGCCATGGGCTCCTACCCAGACTCCCTGGTGTGTCTAACGTCTATGGGGGAGCTGTCGTCGTCAGAGGGCGTGGACCACCGTGCCATGGCCGTGTTCCCCGGGCCGGTGCAGCCCATGGGGGACCTGATGAATGGCCGCATCGCCACCGAGAGCTTCCCCAGCCTGGAGCTGGAGGACAACCTCCTGCATCCAGCCGGAGCTCCCTTTCCCCCCTCGCCGCCAACTCAGCCCCCCAACCAGCTGCCAAGCTCTGGGTCCAACCTTGCCGCCTCCTCCTCCTCTTCTTCCACCACCTCCTCCACGGTAGCTCCTTCGCCCTCTGGCGCCCTCCCCGAGCGGACGTTCTCCCGGACAGCGGCTCTGGCCAAGCCGGACGCCTGCAGGTCCTCCCCGGGGCAGGGCGGCCCGTACGGCAGCGAGCCGTCCCCGTACAGCGAGCACATGTCGTCCCCGCACGCCGGCCCCTTCCAGACGGACGCTCCCCTGCTGCTGGAGGTGCCGCGCTCCCCCTGGAGCAACCTGCCGCTGCCCTTGAACGAGCCCTCGCCGTTCAGCAGCCTGCTGGGCGCCGAGAGCCACATGGCCTCCACATCTCTGTCCACGCCACCGGCCACCACCAGCCACTCTGTGACCAGCCTGCAGCCCATGGCGGCTCTCTCAGCGATGCCCCAGGGGGGCCTGACGGGCCTGAGCGCCCCTCCGGTGTCCCTCTCCCCCTCGTCGCCCTCGCCGCATGACCTGCTGGCCTCCGCGCAGCCCAAGCATCAGCTCCCTCAGTTCAGCGCGGCCTTCGGCCACCAGTTGGCCTCACACAGCGGCATCCCCAAGGACGTCCAGCCAAGCCACAGCTCCACGGCGCCCCCTGCTGGCTTCTCCATAGCAAGTGCCACGGCTGCACGTGCCAACAGCAGCACGCCTCCCTTCCCACAAAGTAACTGACAGGTGTGTGTGTGTGTGTGTGTGTGTGTGTGTGTGGGGGGGGGGACTGGGATATCCTACCATCTGGCTAACCAACGCTTGCCATCGGCTACATGTGTGCAATGTGGTAAAGGTGCACTATTTGATCTTTTGCACAATTTCAGATTTTCTCTATTTAATTATTTTGTTTTTATCCTACGAAGGGGACTGAGTCGTTTGTGAGTCCACTGGTTGGACGTGCGTGCTGCATAGTGGTGTCACCAGCAGGGGGTGATGGTCAGGCAGGATTTGTGTCAGGAGTGAATAGCCTGACCTAGGAGTGATTGTTCCTAATCATAGTGACAAAAATACAACACCAGTGCTCCAGAATGCATCCACTCAAAAACCTTTATAAGTGGTCAGTTGTGTTTGCTTTGCTCGTCTAGTCTCACGATGATCAGCTACGTTCTGCCTTGCTCATATCACTTGTCTTGTCTCTCTACTTGCTTACACTGCTCTTGCTATCCTATATGAGTATAGGTTGTGACCCATTATGTTTCAAGCGACTATCTCATTTACGAGTCTCATCTATTTTACAGAAACTGAATTTACCAAACGACTTTTAAACGGCTGTTTTTATATTGTATATATTTGCTCTTTTATTGGTTTGCTCAGATATTAAGAACTGCTTGACCTCACCGTTGGTTGTGGGGCTCCATATAGGTGGCCTAGTGGACACTTGAAGGTAAATCTGGTTTCTTATAGCAATAAAACACATGGACAGAACTCTCATATTGTAAGGTATTGTATTGGTCTCCACGTAAATGTAGCTTCACTATGTAATCCGGGCTGATATGGACCAGAAATAAATTTGGGCCTTTGTAACGGTTAAAACATTTTAAAACGTTTTTATGAACTAGAAATGTGTCAGTGACAGACCACAGATGAGGTCCAATCAACGTCTGCAACAACAGTAGGGGAGGAATATCAGCTTGTGTAACAATAAAGGTCAAGAAGGCCCTAGAGGCTTAGTCATCTCAGACATACTCTCTGGACATACAGAAACCTGATGATGTGGTTAACTAACCCAGAGAATGACTTAAGAGAAAGATGTGTATTGGATACAGTGAATTGGTATTTGAACATAATGTGTTTGACCATCTATCAGCTGTCTGTGGTAGTGTGACGCCATGGTATGAACTGGCACACTGAGCATGTCTGAGGTATAATAGCACTGTCTGTTCTTCTCAACTATCAGGTGAATTCTTAAGGTCAATGATGCATGGTAACTGGTGATCATATCCTGTCTGTTTAGAAAATGATTGACAAATCTGACAATTCATCCCAGTTTGGTAAATTGTCACAGCAACCACAACCATGAGTTTATTTTTTATTTTTTTAATTAGATGCTATTAAACTCAGATTCTCAGACATTGAGTATTAGGTATATAGAATAGCATTCTCAGCATTGGAGTTTATTGGTGACTTGTTCAGTAGCAATGGATTGAAATTGTTATTTGCAAAGTACTCCGTGGAACCTGTGTTTTGTGGAATGCGTCTGTCTTAATGGCTATCAAAATGTTCTCTCAAAATCAGACGGATCAATGTATTGTATGTGTACACTGTCATGTTTTTAAATTATATTGTGAAAGACAATTTTTGATAGCTATTAAACTACAGCACATAGCTGCTGCTGCTTAAAGTCTGGGATTGCATGGGGCGGATCTGAGAACAAATCAACATTTCCCTTAGATTGAGACCACTGGCTTCATACTCGGTGGTTAGATGAGACCCAAATATGCATTGCGTACCCTTTTCCCTTGAGGGGAAAGAGAATCTATACAGATGCATACGTTATGTTTCAACTAAGATTTGCACAGGACGAGATGCGGCCAGTGGCATCTTGCATGGCCCCGTCTGTCTTGCTTTCTGCTTGGACGCTCATTAGAACCAACAGCCGCCATCATTAGCATTATTATCCTGCATCAGAGCCCACCTCTAGCTGAGAGGAGGCCCAGTTCTCTCTCTCAGTTCCAAAGAGACAGCACATTAAGTGTGAACATGTAGCTCAACAGGAGACAACTGGGCTTCTCGGTGGTTGCAAGCGTCATCTGTAGATGCAAAGACAATGCCCCTGGACATTACAATGGAATGTTTTCTTGAGTTTGGGCAAGCAAGGCAATACTGCTGTATTCACATAGCGTGAGATTAGTTGCTGTACCAGTTTACTCTCCCAACAAAACATGTAGATCAAAATTAACAGGGCTTGTAGGCACTTGTAACTGCTTAAATTCAGAAATGGCTGACAAATTCCTATACTCATTGAATGTACTGTATTACTGTTTTTAAAGATGATAGGATGAGCTAATATTCTAGTCACCTTTTATTGGTCCTTGTTTAATTTGTCTAAGGTATTTTTTTTGTATACAAAGGTTTACATTTTTATGTATATTTTTCTTGTGTACAAAATTATGTAATGTGTATAAACACTGTATGTAATATCTGTATATAGTGTGAGAAATTTGATCTTTTGTTTTTGGATGTATAAATAAAACTTGCTGTGAGGTATTTGCCGACCTGTTGAAGGTGGTTTTAAAATGTCTATATGAGAGGTATCTACTCAGCACGTGAAGACTAACGCAATTTCACTAGTTAAATTATGAATTTGGCATAGTGCCAAAAATAGTATCATTGGTTGTTTTAAGATGGCACAACCCAGACATCTGTCAACCAGAAAAATAAAAGAATCCCAATTAATGTTAGACTTTTATTTTTTCTTAATATTTTGTTGAAACAAGCAGTCCATGACCTTGGTGCTAAATGAGCATGGGACATTCTGGAACATGCTACATAAATGAAATGTGTATTAATGAACATCAAATAACCAAATGTCCTTTCTATAATATACTGAACTCCTGGGTTAAAATAAAGTTTAATAGAATATCCTACCTGAGCAACGAGTCCTATTGATCATCTTGCTCACCAAATAAAACTGTAGCAAGCATGTAAATCCCAACATACGGTGACCTAATGACTTATGTATGTTGAAATCCAGACAAAATGTACAAAGTGCAACACTGATAAAGATTGAGCTACTACAGGCAGACTTGTACATGGGTGGAAATTGGAGAGTGAAATGGCACTTTGACTTGTCAGATTGGTAATGTAATTAGGGAAATGTGAAACATGGCATCACTGGTACAACACTGGGTGATAACGGGTGTCTGGGACTAAAGTAAAGCACTGTCCTGCTAATCTCTCCTGCCGATGTTGCAGCTGTAAACACTAGCAGGACAGGATACAAAATATATTATAGGCTATTAAAATAAATACCAAGAGACAATCCCCCCCCCCCCCCCCCAGTGTTTTCGCCATTGTACAGGGATATGCAAGTTGCCTTTCTCTGTCCATTTGTTCATTAGAAAATGCCAATTTGGCAAATCGAAAAATCACAATACCATCTCAGCATTCTCCCAGCATTGGTATGCTACAACGCATATGAAGCTGGTAAATTTCCTGGACTAATATTTCTTGCACAAGTAACTAGTAGTAGACAAGTGCAAATTGCATCTCAGCAGCTGGCTTTATGCTACTATAGTTATAAGCAACGTGATCTACAGTATATGAGAAGTCTATGTATGTTCACTGTGATTGAACTTCTCAGCTATACCTTTGCCAGACATTGCTGCCATATAGCAAAGTTAATAAAATCTCATGCTACCGTCATATGGCTACTTTGTTTATGGTACAAATAGGCATCGTTATTTGAATTTTAAGTGCAATTAAAGCTGACTGTGCCGACAGACCTGTACCTCGCCTGTTCCCACAAAGACAAGCCTGTTGATGAACTGCCCCTGAAATGCAATGAATGGGTGAAACCTCGGTTAATAGTCAAACACACAGGGCTGAAATGATGGGTGCATACACCAACCAAGAATGACTCCAGGCCTAGCTAAACAAATTACTGAACAAGAATGTACACTGTGCTATTGGAGTGACTTTGAAATTATACAGCCTGCTTTGGCATTCCTTACAGTACAAGTAGCACAGCATGTGTTATAAACAAGAATACTATTATCAGATAAGGTCAAATAAAAATCAATCACTAACATGATAGAAGGCTTCCATTCTCGTTCAATGGTTAAGTCTTAAAAAAAATAAAAAAGGGTATTACAATCTGAGCCTGCTGTATAAAATAACAGGTAATAAAAGGCAAGGCAATCTCAATGACGCCCATTTAAAATCTCTAAATATTTTACTTTGAACCAGCATCTACATTTCTCATTTGGCCTTTTGTACACAGTGATTCCTTAATGCAGCTCCCACTGGACCCAAACCAATGTAAAGCAAGATACCTGAGTTTTCAATGACCTCAATGTCCACTACACTTTTCACAGGAAATCTGAACAAACCCACGCTTTCTCTGAAAGGCTGCAGTGACAACTGGAGAGCATAAGCCACATCGCGCACCAAGATTCCTTGGAGACAAACGGACATCCATTCTTAAACATAGCGGTCATGGAGAATGTCTCGCAGCAGGTGGCGATTGCCATGGTAGCCGAGTCCGACTGTCCTGAACAGGACCATCCATGATGCGTTTGTTTTCAAGAACAGATTAAGCAGGCCAATATTTGATTTAGGCAAGTGACTTATTGAGACTTCATCCTGCTTGTGGACGACAGTGGCAATGACCTGACCGCCACCATTCACATGGTGGACCATGAGGCTGCATGTTGCCGGGCACCAGCTCATCTCACTGAGGGCTTGAGGCTCTAGGCCGGGAGAACCTGACAAATAGGACAGAAACACTTCAAGCACCGTTTGCTGTACAGACACACAGGCTACGGAAAAGCTCAATGAGAGTCATTTCTCAATGGAGAGAAACGGCTTCATCGCAACGCCGTGTAGAGAGGCAGTGGCAGCTGACATTACCTCTGCAGTCTTTGCAGCAGTTCAGTCAGCAGAGAGTCGCAGATTCCTGGACACTCCTCCTCTGCCAGGAAAATGGCCTCCTTCATCTGCTCCACAGCCTCCACATTGCCATTACTGGCCACGCTTTTCTCTTTCAACTGCAAAAACAAGACACCGTTAGAAGAGATTTTAAACACAATCCAGACAACTTTGAGGGTGTCCATTTAAAAAGATTTAGTCTGCCCAAAGTAATTATATTTATGACAATTACATCAGAATGTGGATTTGGTCAAGAATCACAGGACGACGCCGATAATCTTCAAGTCGTTGTGTTTAAACAAGTGATAAAAGTCTAAATAATTTGCAAATTTAGAGAAATTATGCATAGAAAGGTGTATTGACCTGTGTAAACAGCGGGGAAAAGATTGTAGACAAGCTCTGTGACAAAGGCATCTTCGGACCATCTTGCACCTGAAAGTACACCAGGTTAAAGACTAACACACAGAATACTGTTCCTGTGATTGACAGGTATGCTAAAAAAAAAAATTATAATAAAGTGCAGGTTCACACCTGGTTCCTCTCCAGCTCAGCAGTTTGCGCTGCTCCATTCTGAAGCTTCTTCACGTCCTTCTCCCGGATGGTGTTGAAGATCCAGTCATCACTGGCAGAGTCCTTGCCTCCGGACGCCTGGACATCCTGCTCCCTACAGCGACACCATAGCTAGTACATTTAGAAAACCGAGTGACAACATTAAATGCCCTTGACCAGACGATGACTTACGTGTCAGACTCATCCGAGCTGGACTTTTCCCGAGACTGCTCCGCTTTCCACCTCTTGTACTTGTCTATCAACTCTGCAAGGTACGATGTCTTTTTGGCATGCCTCACAACCAGCTTGTGTTTCAGCAGTTCTTTGGCAGTCGGCCTCTGAGGAAAGATTGCAAAACAGCAAATCATTATGCCGCACCACATCTTCTGTGGTCCGCCTAAAACAGATCTTTTGGTAAGGACGCATGTCTTTTGGACTTACAAAACTGGGCTCTTTATTTAGACAAGCTTCCACAAAATCCTTGAGGGGTTTACTGTAGTTTCCTTCCAGCGTGGGAGGGTTGTTCTTTGGGATGAGGAACAAGACCTTCATGGGATGGAGCTCAGAATGGGGCGGCTCTCCTTTGGCAAGTTCTATTGCTGTGATGCCTAACGACCAGATGTCTGCCTACAACACAACACAGCTTAGAGCAGGAACAATTCAGAACAGAAATTATAGAATCTAAACATGCTTACACACATTATAACTACTAGCTATTTTATGGTGGCTAAAGCAGCAGTAGTTAGAAACCTTTCATCATTTTTTTTTAAATAAAATACCACAACCCAAGGCTGTGCTAAAATACTGCAATTTCTAGTAATGTAATTAAAACTAAAGAGAAATCGAAAAGACAGACAAGCTAAACAGCGCAGCGTAAAATCAGCAGTGACCTTCAAATAAAACAATGAAAACTCTTCACTTCCTTCAAATAGCACATTCATTAGCTAACCGTCGAGCATGATAATGAAGGATGCTGACCTTTGAGTCATAAGCAGATTGTTTTATGACTTCAGGCGCCATCCAGAATGGTGTGCCTACAAATGTGTTCCTCTTAATCTGGGTGTCCGTCAGCTGCCCCGCCACTCCAAAGTCCGCCAGCTTCACATCCCCTTGTTCTGAGAGCAACACATTAGCCGCTGGGAATCAAACAGAAACACACCAGCTGGTGAACGTCGCGCCTCCAAGAATTTAAGAGCATCAGCACAGCTGGCAAAGGCGAGCGCATACCGTTGACTCCAAAAGTACAACTATCTGCATTTGTTTCAACCCAAGCTGTGTGCTTGCAGATCCGATTACATTTGTGTTACTTGGACTGGACTAGTTTAATGGTTGTGTAGCAGAGAATACATGCTTGTAATAAAGCATTGTACCCTCATATTTTCCTAACACATACTTCAACTAATGAATCAACAAAATGGCCGTGTATTCACACAGGTGATACATTTAATTTCACCTTTGATATCTCTGTGGATTTTCTTTTCAGAATGCAGGTATTCAAGCCCCTTCAATATCTCTCTCAGGATGGTAGCAATCTGTGCTTCATCTAATGGCCCTGGTTCCAACTAAGAGGATATAGAATAAGATTTGCGCTCAAAATATATACACACACACACACTCTTTGATACTTGGGGTATGCAGTTAGGATTAATAATATTTAATTGTTACCACCTCTAATTTCATAAAGAATGTAAAAAAAAATAGGTAAAAGGGCAACTGCCATTACCCTCATGCACTTACCAAATCTAGTGCTGATCCTCCACCTAAATATTCCATAATAATCCATAATTTGGTACCCTATATAAAAGAAAGATGTATCAATTCAGATGCATGTTATCTTCAATGTACAAAATGTGTAAAAACAATCCTAGGTCACAGTTTGCCATGTGGTTCATTACTGGTACTATGACTCCTGCACCAGGAGGCTGAATGAGCTTAATATTATCAGGGCATTCATCAGGTGAGTTGATGGCTTCTCTCCATTTTAAGATACATCTGTCCACATGCCACTGCAGTGTATCAGTATCGTATATGGGGTGATAGCTCTGACTATTTACTGCAGCTTACTCCAATAAACTGGTCAGCAAATTTCCAAAACATCTGCATTTTATTGCATTTCCTAAATGCACAAATACACCTATGATAGTCACTATTAGTTAACTGTCAGTTTACTAATGATCACCTGGCACTTGCCACAGTGAACTAAGGCAGGTGATATAGATTTCTCTTGCTAGAAATTGTCATAGTTACGGTCTCAACCTCTTCCATTCAGTACATTAGCACTAGCAACTCTAAGAAATTATGTGTAATTCTGTACAACGATAGGACACTGCTTTATTTACCAAGTTTAGTTGTTGCATTTATTTTAAACAGTAACCACAGTGTACTTGTCTAATAGATGTACAATACTGAAAATAGTTGGTACGTTTCTCAACAAATTCCTCCGTGTAAGTTTAACGTCAGACTGTCATCGAGTTACGTTGTTGCTCGTCGTGCACGTCAATTGAAACACCTCTCCTGTCAAGTAGGTGGATATTGACGCAGTTAGCCAGCGCTGTGTCCCAGACTTTACGGAAGTAAAGGCTGGCTCTGCAAGACTACTGTCATAGTAGCCAAGTCAGACATGTTCCATTACCTATATGCATCATTTATTAACCTTCATGCAATTTCCTACGATGCATTTAGAAACTGTTGACACTTAAATATTGCCCACATTGTAACCGTTTACATTAAGTACATTAATACTATATTCATAGTTATAGCTTACCTTAAGATAGGCTCCATAATACTTTGTTACAAAGGGGCTATCACATTGGCTAAGCACTGTGATTTCCTGTTGGATGTCTTCAATTTCATCCTCTGCCTCCTCGAGGTCAATAATTTTAATGGCTACAACTTTCTGAGATCGATTGTCAATGCCTTTAAAAACCTCCCCAAACGATCCTTTTCCTATTCTGTCCAGCTTGGTAAAAAGTTCCTCTGGGTCAACTTTGAGATTCTGTCAGACAGAAAGACAACCAAAGTAGGTTTTTAAGGCAAACAGCAGTACATACATAGTGGATACTACAGTTATGGAAACACTAAACCAAACCAACGGTGAATATGCTACAGTATAGTCTTATTTGTAGCCCAGTAAGAGTTTTGATTGTTTTCATATTACTGTGATGACTTTTTGCACACATTTTCAATTTACAATTCAGAACAACCAGTATTAAAGTGAACTATGACAAACCCATTGGAAAGCGTTTCCTGCCTCACAGAGACAGTAAGAGCTTATAAGCCAGTGAGGAATGTGTTTGAGTAGAAGTCATCAAGGATTTGAAGGTCTGACCAAAAGCAGAAACCCATATCATCCTTAGGTCATGAGAAGTCAAGCAGTGTGGAATGTAAACACAATAATCACAGCACGCAGGCACAGACAGCAAAGCACGGCATTAGCCTACAAATCCTAAAACTCACATTGGGGCTTGTTGGCAAACAAATTAGTCTTTGACATATTTTGTATTAGATTTCTGCCCAATGGCTTGAAATAGCCAATGTAGCCCATGTGTTTGAGACTAACGTCTGGTGAATGCAATGCAGACTTCGACGAGTGTACTTCTCTGCTCAGCACGTGCACACAATGGCTGTAAACACAAATGACGGCCCATCAGTGATGAGGTTTAATGACTTCCATCACACAGGACAGAGCAGAAGGCCTACACCTTATTGACCCAACTAAATGGATCATTTCCCCATGGGAAGAACTGGGCTCCTCATTCTTGCCATTCCAATTCCCCTTACAGCGTTGCAATAATAAGATGAAACTGCCGGAAGTATGCCTGCTGGCGTTATGCATTTCCATGACTTGAACTACAAACTCAGCAATAAGATAAGAGGTTTCCTTGTATCAAACCTAATATGGTACCATGTTTATTTCAACACATACATCAGTACTTAAGTTACTATATGCTCTCTCGCTGCAGACAGGCCTTTTGCCATCATACCTCCCAAGAGTATAGCTTCCTGTAAGACTGCTAATGCATGGTTTGTAGAAGGATAATGGGCACAAGCAGTTGCACACTGGAAGAAAAAAAAAAGCAATGAGAGCTGTGAAATTCTGTTAGCAATGAACAAAGTGTAGTAGTGCAGGGCACAACACAGCCAAGTAGCGACAAGCTAGCCCAACACTGGTGCAGTCAGGCATTGGGGTGAAAAGTATATTGATGAAAAGGCCCTAGTAAAAATAATGAAGAAAATGTAGTGGGACCACTCGTCAGGTTTACTGCAACAACTACCAGTACAATCTGTTTTAAAATCCTCTCTGAAGTATGCATATTATCCTCACAGGCCTATCTGCCTCCATACGCACCTCCACACCCTGTAGCTCGTCCAAAGCTAAACCCACTACACATGTAATCCAGCTTCTTCAATCAGAATGAGGGGCACTGTGGTCTAGCATAGGGGTCTAGCATGACAGATCTTAAAGATATGCCTTACCAAGTTTGCCGATCATCATGCCTTCATTGTGCGTGAATGAGCAATGACCAAGTGACCTAGTTTAAATCACGCATTAAAAGTCAGTTAGTAAACTAAACTGACTGCAACCTACAAGACTGGATGTACAATTTAACAAAGATTGATTGTAAATCAACGTGGCAGCAGGTTACTAATCTGGTCATCAAGAATATTCTACAGTAATAACAAATAAGTATGTGTGTTCAGTTTGTGTTACCATCTTGGTTATTCAATTTAATAAGAAAAAGAATAGGAAGTCCAAAAACATTTGCTGCTGATGGCCACATCATATAGATGCAAAGGCATACATTTGTCCAGAGGAGGGGGCAATACAAACAATACAAGCTTTTGCTTTACCGCAAGTCAATACTAGATTTGGGCTGACACAAATATGCACTGCAATCGTATTTGCAAGCATGTCACTTATTTCGAAGGAATCTAAACGTTTATCATGAAACGTCAATTTACCAAGGCAGTTAAAACTCTTAACGATACATCAAAGCGCTTGACAATTAAAGTCAAGAATGGTTACCGTAGTTAGTTAAAAAGAAGAACTTAAAATGTGTATCTTACCTGCATCCCAGGAAGTCTGCTTTGTACAGGAGAGTGAGCCATGGCGTAGAATCAACAAAGATGACGCCTTTTAAGATGCTTTAGTTGTCCCTCTCGCAGAATACCTTTCTAAACTGTTCACAATTTACCTGCGAGCATTGTTTAGTTTAAATACCTCAAACCTGAATTATCAACTTGGCCAGTTTGCTGTACTTCGATCTGGTTTACAGTCCACAGTACCGTACCGTATTGGTTCACTGGTCTTCCGCAGATAAGAGCACCGCTAGCTACTTTAGCAGCTAGTTAGCAAACGTTGGCTCAGTAACGCTGGCACGGCGCAATCTATTAGCACCAGTTTGACTACTCCACAAAGTTCATATAGCGTTATGGTTGAACATTCCTTTAAGAAAATTCACACATAGAATTGAAATGTTTGTTGTTGTTCTAGCCTCACTTCTCTCTATTGCCAAACGCCATCTTGATTGCTGTCACTCTCATTTTCTGGAGAACCAATCGCAACTATGAAAAAAACATTTACAGTGCACGTGTCGTCAATCGCATAATTATTTGTGAACGTGTAGGCTATAAGCCACACAATTTGAGTGGTATATGTATGAAAGTGTACGCATAGCTGACTACATGAGTACATACACTATAATAACTTTACAGACAGTAGTCTATGATGTCTACTTCTAAATGCATGCCATTTTATATAATTTTCACTATAGTGCACAAACTGCATAGCCTAGGCCTATAAGATAGCCCACTACATTATATTGATTTCATAACCAAAAAGTGTCAATGCAGAATCTCAAAACAGTGGAAAAATACACAGGTCGTTGTTTCCTTTTTATTCAAAGCAGTTACTAAAAAATAACAATACAAAAACAAAATGCATGATTAGGACTATTATCATTGTTGATAGATTCCAAGTCAGATGCTTCTAATAATTTTGTAAAGTAATATCCTATCAGTGTCCTATAGATCTAAAATAATGTGCATTGTCTACATTTACACAACACACTATTGACTATTTCATTTACCAAGAGTCTGCATGCACACACACGTGGACACACACACATGCACACACACACAAGCACCTCACATACCTGCAAGAGGACACTGGCACTAGTGTCAGTTTTCTTAACTTAGATCTTAAGACATAGGAATATTTATTTGGTTTGTTCGATAGTTCACATGCGGGTTTCCCTGACTGGACTCAAGCCATCTTTTCCAATTTGGTTATCCTTGTCCACAGGGATTTTGGCATCCTCATTATCTTTCTTACTGAATTGAGCCTCAATCTCTGCAGGATCGATGTATGTGTAGAAATATGCCATTACGGAGAAGATCAAGCACACAGCGACCAGGAGAGAGGCAAACAGGACATACTCTGCCCACTGAAACAGGAGTAAAGACATTGACACTACAGAGACTGTCAGTGTTAACAACAGTGGATCGCTGTCGACAGTACGACAGCCCAACTATCGATGCAATATACCCTTTTCCATGTTCATTTTTAATTTGGTATGGGCTTTAGGCTACAGCATACCTGTTTTGGGAGTTTTGCAAGCTCAGCCACAATGAGCACAATGAAGTTGCCAATAGCCACAGTAAACAACCAGCCGGCTTGTAGAACAGCTTTCATGTTGCTAGGCGCCTTGAAGACATAACCAAGTGTGTTATAAAATAAATAACAGTATGTGTAACATCATTAAAATAAAGTATATGGAACTGCCCTATATCCTTTACCTGTGAGTAGGAAAACTCCAGACCGGTTACGGAGAAGACCACTTCACCAGCTGTAATGAGGAAGTACTGTGGTATCTGTAAGGCCATGTGAACCGAGTTTGGCTGGATGTCTTCTGCTTCCCTGATGGCTTCTGCACACTGAAAACCATAAGGTCAAATGTATCACATATCTGGACCAAATGGAAAACAGACTTGGCATTTGTAGGTATGAGGTGATGAAACATACTCTATTCACGTACTGTACCATTAGGTCTACACATCAAACAGAATATAGTCGCATCTCAACCACAGGGTAAAGTATTAGAGCACATTTAGCACTTGCATTAAAATAAATGTACGCGTTAGAGAAAGTGAAACTTACATTAGGCACAAAAGAGAAAGCATTGGGTATGAGAAGTGTATAGGCACTTCCAAATCCAAATTCTCTGTCATATTCACATGACTCTGCACCGTTGCTTATAGTGAACACGGTCCTGGTCAATGAAGCATAAAAGCCACTTCATCAGCACATTGTGCTTGTATATCAGCTTTAGAAATTGTGCAGAACAAGTGGAGAGAAGGCAAATGCTTACTTTCCATTTTTTATTAAAGAGTATTTGGAATAGGAGCTTGTTCCAATGAATCCAATGTTGGCAGCACTACTTGTTACATTCACCGCTGTATTCATCCCATTGACAAATCTGAAATGATCATAAACATAAACCTAAGTTCCATATTCAGAAAAACGTCTTCATAGCGTAGGCAGCAAGGACAGACACATTATACACATCTCAAAATAACAAATTAGAAATAACTCTAACTTTTGATTAAGATCTAAATATTTTACCTAACTGCATTGCTGCCTTGCTCTGGTTTGGCAGTTAAGTCTGTGGTCTGCAATTGATGATAAGAGATAAGAGTATGATTTAGACTTGCTAACAAGATGTGTGTATATAGTTTGAACATTTTAAATGTCCTAACGCACCAGTATCCATTCATTGCTGACGTTTGCCGGAATGAGAAGCGTTTGCCGCATGCCTTTTTCCAAAAGAATGTATCTAGATATGTTAAGATTTCCCAATGAAACCCTTATCACAGCTTCATCAAATGTAAAGTATGTAGTATCCTACAAATAGAAAGGAGGTTGAGGGATCTTGCATGTCTCACATATTGCATACCTTGTGTAATACCTTATATCTGCAAATAAGAGAAGTGCCTGTATTATATCAATTTTATGAAATAATTCACTCATCATTCATCATTTTGTGTTCCACATACCTCCCCTGCAGCGAGATCTACTGGACCCTGCTGGTTTGGCAGGGTTACTGTCAATGGAGTACTGCCCATGTTAAGTAATTTAATTTGACTCTGCAAGGCTGATGGAAAGGTAGGCAATGTTTTCTGTAAAGGCACATATTTAGAATTAACATAATGTAGGTAAATAAACATAATATTTATATTCTTAGTTTGTAGAATGTCCTAACATCAGTCATACAGCTTTATCCACCCAATGTGATTGCCTAAGGCCAAAGCCATGGTGAGACAATGAAAGCTTGATGTTTATGTTTTCTGACACTCACGTCAATCTCAAGCTGAACCAGGGCAGCAGCCACGAAGGCCATGGCGGCAAAAAACATCCCAACTGTCATCCTTTTCAAAGGGCTGTTGTAACACCACAGATACAAAAGGCTTGCAAAGGTTAGGCATCTTGCTTAAGGGCTTATAAATAATAAAACGGCTTGGTTGTTATAGCCTATACTCACGTGAAGTTAAAGCCACATTTTCTGATCAGAGGATAGATTACACTATTCGTTAAAGGAACTAGTGTCAGGATCAGGATGGGGTTCACTGTCTGTCAAATTAACACAATGGGAAGAATGATAATTTTTTAGACATTAAAAACAAATTACATCATCTTTATCTTACCTGCATTTGATCCGGCTGCAATATAAGAAATCCCTGGAAAGAAAACAAAGTTATTAGGAATCCTGCACATGTTGATTACTGTTGTTATTACAGGATTGGTTTGAAAATATAACATACAAAGTTCCCGTCCATGGTGGTGGCTTGTAGCGTCCACCTAGAGCCCTGTAAAGAAGCAGTTATTAGCTTCCACAGACAATATGTCAGGTGTGTATGCTATATTAACAATACTGTATGTTCACATTGCCCTTCAAAATATGGTGTTTATGATGTTGCTGGCAGATGCAGAAGTTACCTTCTGGTCAAATAGTGTCCAGAACATTGGGAGTGGGATATAAAGAAACAGGACTTTGAGGACCATTTTGATCTGAGCAATGAGGAGTTTCTACAAGTAGCGAATAGACAGTTCCATTAACATGGGATTCATTTAGATACCTAAATACAACTTTTTATTCCAAGGAGGAAAATTTATAATATATATATATATATACTGTATATATATACACACACACAGTGGATATAAAAAGTGTACACACTCCTGTTAAAATGCCAGGTTATTGTTATATAAAAGAATGAGACAAAGATAAATCATGTCAGAATTTTTTTCACCTTTAATGTGCCCTGTAATGTTAACAATTCAATTGAAAAACAAACTGAAATATTTGAGGGAAAAAAAATCTTAATTTTACATCACAAAAACCTGGAATTTTAACAAGGGTGTGTATTCTTTTTATATCCACTATGTATATATATATATACACATACATAATATACAGTACATGTATGTATATTTATTTATTTACTTAATGGTAGAAGAAGTGATCTTACTTCATATTTCTCATCTGCCCAGTCCATCCAGTGCTCTCTTTTTGGATATCGTTTGCTCCTATGCCTAAAGCGATTTTTAATGGCAAACTAAAGGGCAAAATGAAACACTTAATTTACGTCTGTACTGCACATTTATGTCCATGTGAATGTACGTTAATTTAACTTGACTTACTGCAATGCATTTGCACACATCCAGCATGATATTTCCTTGAGGTTCAGCCTTGTAGTACATGCCACTCCCAACGATAAACACCACTTAATAACAATAAAGTATGTTGTCACTATTACAGGATCATAATCTTTGAATTGCTGTGTTGCTTTCAAATGGTTAATGGCGGTGTCATACCAAGAGCGACCACCATGAGCGCTGCAGGAACTCCAAAGGCCAACGGATAACATTTTTGCTGACTGTAGATTCCGCACTCTTGGGCTGTTACATAACACACAAAGCTAAGACTGTCCAAAGCAACATGTGCATCTGCTTTACTGGTCACAAGCAGTGTGGCAAGTTACTTTAATTATTACTGGGTTTTAAAAGTAATTAGTTACGTTACTAGTTTTACTCGTACTATATTACTTTTACAATCACTACCCTGCCTCACCCCTTCCGAAAAATGACAACCTGTGTGGCCAGCTCATTTTAGAATTGAATCCTCTTTATTGGATCAATAATTAACCTTAGGAGTCAACAATCAGCCATAGTGAAAACATTGCAGCCTCTCAAACCAGAAGATTGGACAGGGTGGTTCAATTAGCCTACCCTAAATTTGCTAGGACCAGAAATCTCCTTGTAATCCAGTAATGCAGCTGTATTAGTAATTGTAATATTCTTGCTGTTTTGGAAAAAGTAATTAGTTACACTATTAGTTACTGGAGAAAGTAATAATATTACACTAACTGCCCAACACTTGTCATAAGCACGAGTTACAAGAGTTATGCAGTACTGCGATGATGTACATACCTCTGAGTATCGGTGTAATAATGGTTGATAAGAGACTCCCAGCATTAATACACAGATAGAATACAGAGAAGAAAGTGCTTCTTTGCCTTTCCTATAGAGAGAAAGGAGTCTGTATTGTGTTCCAGTCAATTCTACACATTGTCTTAGTGTAAATGTTCTATACTTGTCACCTATTTGTGAGTCACAACACAGTACCAAAATTAAAATCAGCACAAATGACTAGCTAACCTGGTCATCCTGAAACTGGTCTCCACCAAAGGCAGCCACACAAGGCTTAATGCCACCAGTGCCCATTGCAATAAGCAAAAGTCCCAGCATAGTCAGGAACCTGGATTCAGTGAAGGAACAATTCAGTGAGGGAGAATCTAATTCAATTGTGAATTGTATAGCTCATGCCATTTGTGCACATTTGAGGTCAGGATGAGTGCATAAAGAACCCACTCGTGGACAGGCATGGTGTCTGGTATGCCATCCCTGTCTTTGTCGGTAATGTCATGGATTGCACTGATGGCCATCACAATCTGGCCAATGGTATAGACAATGGACAGGTAGATGATGGTCCTGCAAGAGACAGAGGTCATGAGACTGTCACTGCTGTCTTCTGCCTTGCTTATCTCACACTCATTTATAATATGCAGTGGTGCTTCATGGGCTTCTGTTGAATGCATACTCCTTGATTATGTTTAAGAATTTGCAGGTAGTCAAGAAATGCACCTCTAATGATGTTTGACGAAACATGAAAGACAAATTGACGCAGAAGCTGAAAACTCTGCTGATATTCAATGCATGTTATGCATGGCTTGACGCTCAAGAAATCGAACCATGTCCTAAACCTTAGGCGTCGACGTGCGTCATGTGCCACCAATGGGTGTTGGCCCGTTAGAAAGAACAACGTTACGAAACTGGTTTCTCTTCCAGTGGGCATTGCCCTTGTTAGGGGGAGGGGTAGAGGCCAGTGCGAGCTGATAGCTAGGGACATGACACGAGCCACTCAATGCAGGATGGGCACCTGCTCTTCTCAATGCTACGTTTTTGTAATGCTACTTTCAACCACGAGAGGAATTCCAGACAGTATCAAGAACTGTCCTTTTAAGTCGTTTTTTTTTCTTTACAATATTACTGCTACACGACAAAAATGTACTACTTATGTATATGTATACAGTATATACTGTATACACTACTGTGGGAACTTTATACTTAATGTTACAAGCATGGACTGCAGTGTGTGAACTGGTGGTGGAATCTTTAATGAAGTTACTCACCTAAACTTCCCGAGCCAAGAGTCAGCGACGATCGCCCCAAGAATCGGGCTAAGGTAGCAGAGTGCGACAAAGGCATGATATACAGAAGTGGCTAGGTCATCATCCCAGCGCAAGAAGTACCTGAAGTACAGGACGAGCACGGCTGTCCACAGTCAGGGAAGGAGATTAATACCCCTCTTTTTGTCTTCAACCAACCATCATATTAAGAAGACACTTAGGATGATCTGTGTCTGCTTTACTGTGCATTAGCATGTAGTCTTACCACGCATGCCATAGTAGGAGAACCTTTCACAGAACTCATTGACAACAATGAAGAAAATACTGACAGGATAGCCACACACTGTTCCACCCTGGATAGAATACCAAATACATACAGTACATTGTATTAATGCAGAGACAATGCGGTGTTGTACTGTGGCAGTTAATTGAAATGCAGAAGTTACATCAACGCAACATGCTACATTGTTTATACAGAGAAACAGGAACTACTCAAATACAACCTATGCAAATCATTTTAACGTTGACTTTACCTTCCCTTTCTTCTTGTCTTTCTTACGATCTTCAGCTGCTTGAAAAATGACATTATTTTACAAAATCATACACTGTTTATAAAATGTCTTATTAAACATGATTTATTTATAATCATAAGCACACTTTTTTTAAACTTTACCATTCATGATGCTTGAGGTTTCAGGCTTGACTTCAGTCTGCAAGTCTGCAATCCCTTTAATTTAAGCTTAGTAAATGATCTATTACCCAGGAGGGTATAGGGCGTTTGGTCCAGGTGTACTTGATCTCATTTACACCTCTTTATCTCCCAGGGTGGGCCTTCTATGTACGGACTCTGTCCTGTTTTATGGTGTCTTGTGAGCGTCAGCTAAAGTCTACACTCACAGGCATCTGTGCTTCACGCATATTAGAAAACAGAAGATAAACTAAAATAAAAAAATAAAAACGAGCATGGACACATGTCCAATAAAAGCATATTAAAAACTGCTGTTTAGAAGTGCAAAGACAGGTGAATTTTATTTAAAAAGAAAATCATTAAAGAACATTTGTGTTTACAGCAGAACAGTGATTTTCTGTTAAAAAAAAACATTGCTTTTCATATAAAACTGTTTATTAACATTTCAATGAACATTAAAATGGTAAAAGCTTCATATTTCTTCCAAAGTTGCCCTTATATCTGGATATACGACTCACCACTTTGGCAAGAAGGTGATGAACATCATCTTTACAGTGTTGAGCCCCTCACAGCAAGATATTGTGATAAAGACAAATATTGCACACACTCCTTTTTTATATACAAGAATGAACTGCCTATATGCAATGGCTTTAAATATTTAAACTCTCCCATTCTGACATTCTAAGACAAGTAATTGCTATTGAATGCTAACATTTTCAACAGAGGCTCTGTTTCAAATAACTTTGTAGAAATATGACTTTTACAGACATTTACAGAGCAATGAGGGTCAATTTATGCAGCATATACTGTTCACCAAGACCCTCGACAACAGACTTATAAAAGTGGAATAATGTACATACAAAAACAAAATGGGAAACATAAAAATAAACAGTAAAATAAGATGGATATTGACATGCATATAGGTATTTTTCAGATTTCAACAGGAATGTCTCCATGGGAAACACGCAGGCCATAGAGGATAATATAGTTGTATGTGACCTGGAAGCAGTCCTCTCTATGCTCATATGGCATTTCCTGTCTTCAGTCACTATCCTGAAAGAACGCTACTGGTCACACCCGCTACAGAGACTTCTGTATGTATACACTGTATGTATGCATTAAACCGGTCCCGCACTTTGGCCGCGACCCACATGTGTAAAGCCAGGGAGCAAAGGCACAGCAAGGGGAAAATAATACCCACATTGTCTCTGCATATTTCAGCTTCCTTCTAAGATGGCCAGACAGTTGACAGAACAGCGCTGAAGGGTTTCATGGCATCGCTGACATGCCTGCTTGGCAACTGGGGGGCCTTGAGGGGGCACTGATCAAAGGTTGTCCGGGCTGGGTCATACCACAGAAGATGTGCTGGGGATGCCCTGGATGGTAGCACTGGTTGGCGTCCCACTGATGGCGTTGAAGATGTGGAGCGAGTCCGGAAGAACGTTTCTCATGCCGTCCTCCACCGGACTGATCTGGAAGGGGAAGGTTTTGTGGATGGGATAAAAGGAAAAGACTTATGAGCAGAATGTCTAGCCCATATGTAGATATCAGACATATTTACTGCAGGTTGCATTACCATCCAATCTGCTCAGGTCAGCACAAAGAAAAACAACAAAAAGAGGTGTCGTCAAAGACAACATCAAAACATTTGCATGTCATGCTAAGTACTTGCAACCTCAAAATCAGTCTCAGCGTTGAAAATGAAATCAAAACCGGTGTACTAAATAAAATATCTGAACTACAGTAGACCTTACTTGCTCGTGCATGATAGCCGAGAGCTCTCGGGCCAGGTCTCTGTAGTTGGCCTTCATCTCATCATGGTACTCCTGCTGATCTTCCTTGATCAGTCGCTCGTTGATGCCCAAGCCTTGGCCACAGGCATCCACAAACTGCCTGCTCACACAGGACAGGTGGAAATATTCCTCAATGACAATTAGGTTTGAGTTACGCAAATAATGGCACTTTAAATCAGTGTCATCTCACCGGAACACTTCTTTGAGCTGTTTGACCTTGTTATCGGGATACTTCTTGGTGCTAGCATCGTCGAGGAAAGCGCGGGCATACGCGAGCGGTCCGGCGTTCACCTGAAAATGGACACAAAAACTCAATCCACTGATCCAAGGCATTTCCTGTCGTCTGTGAACGCATGGCAAGTGTATATATATTTCTAAATCTATCTAAAATAATACATATTCATAAATCCAGTTCTATTATAGTAGCCCTATTTTGAGATCTAGTTTGTGCATGGCACACAAGACCCCTCCACCGCTAGTCTTGCAGAGCCAACCTTTACTTGTATAAAGTACACAAACATTTGAGTGACAATGCTAAACAGCCAATGAAAATCTACTACCCCACTTCCACTAAAGTGCCTAAAAACTCCTGCAGATATTTGGCGTGATCAGTAGGCTAGTGCAGCGCATTTCGCTGTTGCTAGTTTAAATAGTGCTAAATTTATAAACGGCTTGCTTCAAAATAGGCTATTTTTAAGGGCCCACATTTACTGCTCTGCATTGGGGCCCGTTGTTGCCTTGTTACTCCATTGCTGTGTAGGCTAACGTAGGTAGCACCCAAACAGCTACATCTACCATGCATGGCCTGAAACAAAGTCAATTAATCCCAAAACAGAAATACCTCAGAGTACCTCAGACTGATGTACTAAGGTACTTGGGAATTCATGTTATATACTCAAAATATCCATTAACGCCATAGAGAGAAATAATAGGTAACAATAGTACGGTAAAAATCTGTGGACCTCCCCATTGACCTGCATGGGTGCTGGGTTATTCTGATCTGCATGAAGGGCGAAAAGACCCCTTCCAAAAATAGAATGCGGACGTGCTGTCCGTTGCACCCTGTTTCCAGTCTCTCTGGTCAACACAAGATACTTATGCGATGTGGTGCTAATTGACCTATCCCAAGCCCCGCCCCTTTTTGTATGTCTTACAATAACAGTTGAGTATTTTTGTAATCTGATGGAACCTCCCATCAACTGTCTGTTTTCCTGTAAAAGCTTTCTATGGTGTTTTGTCCAAACTAGTTACAGTAACTAGGTAGGACAAGTGAAAGGGGCTGAGGCCAGAACCATGTAAAGAGAAAGTCGCATCAACTCCGTTCACTCCAGTGGACCGATTTTTCACAGCAATGGCGGATCATGGAGCCTCAAAATAGTTCCTGGAAGTTACAAATGAAGTTATATACTGTATCTGTATATATATTATCCTATTGCCCACCAAGCACTTCCTGGAACTGTTTTGCCCCTCCGTGAACCATGTGACCATTGAACACGTTCCACGGTTCTGGTCCAGCCTAGTTACAGTAACCAAGTAGGACAAGTGAAAGGGGCTCGTCAGGGGACAGGTCACCTGCACACTGATGCTGCCCTGCAGCTTGAGCTGCAGACGGATCATGTCCACGTCGCTGGACGAGCACAGCTGCCGGAGCTCGGCCACCTTCTTGCTCATCTCATCCACGGCCACCTCGATGGGGTTCAGGTCGGTGTGGTGCTGGTACATCACTGCTATGCGCTTCTTCACGTACGGGAAGCAGTGCGTCGCTGTGGAAGGAGATGGGGGGGGGGTAAAATGTGATAGTCAGCATGCTTCAGTGTCTCCAACTGTGGTACACAGGACCCCTCAAAACCTGCTGTCCGATGGTGGTAAGAGATAATGTTGGACTTTTGAATCTTTCAAATTGTAAAACAATAAAACCAATGTGATTGAGGTTGCAGAAGAAGAAGTCCTTGACAACGAGTTGACATGCTCAGATTCTAATCTGATTTAGTCCAAATTCGCACAGGTTCTGTACACTGCAATGAGTAATGATCTTTCCCTGAGGTACTTTAAAGCAGTGGTTCCCAACTTTTTTTATCTTATGTTATCTTACATTATCTTGAGCCATTTTGCCAAGATATTAGTACCCCATACTCATGTATTGATGGTTCTCCTCAAAGTGGCCTCAAAGTGGGGGCAGATTGGCATCTAATCGTATGTCTATGGTTATTTCTGCTAGGTCGGGTTAGCTATGTTTATTCAGATGAACAGTGTGCCAATATAGACAGGGTGACATACTGGTTAATATCGTCCTTCTTTTGCACTGCTCCTCTACCCCTCCCTGCTTCTTGCCCGAGACTGTGAACGGCATCTCGAACACGAAGCGCCGAATGTTGTGGCTCTTTTCAAAGTCTGTTTTCCGGTCAACCAGCTCCTTCTCCTCTAGGAAGGGTGTCACGTGCGTCACTTGGATGTATGCATACTTTGAGTCCAGGTCTCTGGGATTTATCTGGCGTCGGAGGACATTAGCACAATGTGGAAACATATCGCAAGACTTAAAGTATAACAATAATAATAATATATAATAATATATAATAATTTATTGGATAGTCAATTCTGAGCAGAACAACATGCAGACAAGCATGCACAGGTATCATTTTAGACTCACCCTTCCGGAGTCCTGAATCATCTTCACATTGTCTTGGCCAAACTTGTCTGAATACAACTTTAGAAGCCTCTGAGATATTTCGGACAAGGGGGTGAATTTAGGTTCTTTGTAGATGTATTCTTTACCATCCTCGTCCTCAAAAAATCCCTAGGAACATGTGAAAAATACAAATATGAATAGTATGACTTAAATCAAATTACAAAGACAGAAAAGCATATCAATCAAATGTGTCTTCATTTAATGACAATGAAAATGTGAATTATACATACAATATAAAAGTAAATAAACATGGAAACAATAAACAGACATACTGTAGTTACTGTGAGTCATCAAAATTAGTTAAAACGGTGGTGAAATAATAATTCTCAAGATCAAATGATACCGATTATTTTACACTTATATATAATGTCCATAGAAAATCAAACTTCAGGCCTCGACAATCATGAGTTCAACACTAAAGATTAAAGTACAGAGGGGAAAAAGACCTCAACTGGATTCGGGAGCCGGGACCTGCCCTGCAATTACAATCATCCATCTTCATCCAGGGAAAATGAAATCACGCTACAACTAGTCATTAACTCTTATCATCGGGAAAGCGATGCTTGAGTATATTAAAGGGGGTTATGGGTTCAAAGTTATGTCAAATAGGAAAGCAATCGACTGCATTAGGAGACAAACACTATTGAAGTTACTGCTGTCTTTCACATAGATTTACCTCAGTGTCTGAGTCAGTAAACTGGTACTGCTACAGGGTTGTAGACAACAGAAAACAAAATGAATGTTATTCCAAGACTCCTTCTCACTCATCTACGGTGATGACTATTATGCTAAGAGAATTCACACTACACAGGCACTAAAACATACGTAAACCACCATGTTGAGACATACATGGCTCTGTGGAGGTTATCGACTCTATCAACGCACACTGTTAAGCACACCCAGGTTGAATGGTCAGATAAAAACACAGCAAACCAAACTGAGTAAAGAGCAGCAGTGAATAAGCAACATGCATTTCTGTTGCATCAACAGAAAGCAGTGATGATGAGTGCGTGTTACTGCTAAGAGCTATGAGAAATGTAATGGATTACAGCAGGAACACGCCACGCACACAGACTTAGGCTAGAACAGCCTAGCTAGCTCAAAACTTACCGCTGCCTTTAAAGAAGACAAAAAGCAGAAAAGGATGTTAGAGTGGATCATGAATGGCCATGAGATGTGGTCATGCTCTTGATTATATACAAAGCCCTAAGTAACCTGTGGATGTTATTTTCTCTGAATATAGGCTGGCATGCTATTTAGAAAAAAGCTTTATTGACTTTACGTACAATTAGTGTGGAAAATATTACTCATGTAACTAACATTTGGTCAATAGGCAAAATAAATTAAATGAACCATGCAGTATACAAGCTGTACAAACAGCATGTTGGACGTGACTGTCTGGCAGACACTCACCTGGCCAAAGAAGGCTACTCTGAAGTAGGTGCCCAGCAATCTCTTGCCTGTATGCATGACCTCTGTGACCTTGCTGTAGGCCTGATGCAGGGTGTCATAAAGGTGGGCCAGTTTCTGTACACGAAGACAAAATCTAATTGCCGTTGTTTTACATGCCACCCGCCCAGACAATGACTTGGTGATTATTTTGTGAAGGGATAGTAAAGCCCCATTACCTCGAAGTCCCTGCGCTTCTCATATATGGGGATGATGAGCTTGTAGATGTCAGAGATGAGCTCGTAGCGCTCAGCTTTCCACAGCCCGTCTGCACACTCCTCCAGGAGCTCCATCAAGACATCCTGGGGCACAGGAGCAAAGAGATTTATGACACTTATGACACAACAGTGGACAGAAAGGGTAAAATCTTTATTTACTTGGGCATGCACTCGCATAAAACATAATTGTGACCGCCATTTGCAATACGAGGGTTTGAGAGTGGTACAGACAAGGAATGAGACACATATTTATTCTGTAGTCTGTAAATCTTTTGACATAAGGCACTGTGAACTTTAATCTTAAGGTCAGAACGGTCAGCCAGCAACTCCAGCACAAAAGGTATTTAATTAATTGTAATATGAAAAAGACCAGTGTTTCTCAAATGCAGGCATGTGTACTCCTAATGGTAAATGAATGTATTACAGGGGGTAGGTGAAAGAAAGGAAATAATAGATTTCCTTTCTCTAGTAACATAATGAGGAATAATAATTAAATAATATATTTTTAAAATATTACTGCAACCTTCATTGTGATCTTCATCACTAGTTGCTGGAGATAGGTGGCAAAATAACTGTTTTAATCTTTCACCCTTGGTGTATAATGACACTTTCTGCACAAGATAAGTCTATTACACGGCTTATGTTATATAATAGGTCATTTAAAGACTAAATAAAGACTTATTTAGGTAATTTTAAAGAATAAATAAAGACTTAAAGGATCTGGAACCTCGTTGAAATGGACGTCCTGCATGCCTACGTCCTCCATCATAGACGCCTCCTCGTCAATGTTGGGTGTCACCACACGGAACGCTGAGCAGCCCTGTCTGAACATGCCTGGAGGCCAGGGTTGGGCGAGTTACTTTTTGAATGTAATCCATTACAGTTAAAAGTTACTCAGCAATTAACTGCACTGGCGCGCCAATTCTTTGTATTTTTTGTATATCTGTTATTTTGCCCAGGGAATCATAGGGCTTTATTTCAGTTATTGACGTTAATGAAAGGTTAATAAGAGAATAAACTATTTATTTTATGAAAATTTTCTTATGCAAACATCACCCTATTTAATATAAAAGAAGTCATATAAGTAATCATATAATTTAGAAAGAAATACTGTACCTATAATCTGATTACCCTATTTTATCTGGTAATGTAATGGATTACATGTTTATTTGTAATCAGTAACTTAACCCTGCTGGACACAGCATGCAACACCAACACCAGAGACAACCCATGTGCTTCTCTAAGTGACGTTACAGTCACAGATGATGTATCTTGTACCTTTCCTGCGCAGGTATTCAGCCACTAGCGCTGCTACGTGGATGTAGCACATGGCAGCCTGTAACATACAGACAATCCAAGTGAGCAACCTATTATTAACAGTGTTTATTTAAAGTGCAGAAGAGTATAGTCCTGGAAAGGTTGCTACACCAACTGCAGTATCTCATAAAGGGCAGAGGAAATGCAGTATATGTTCTCATCCAGAACTCAGAATTCATATTTTTCATAAATCATGCACATTATTATATATATATATAAAAAAAAAACAAAAAAAAAACTTATTTTGACTTAGCCCCAATATCATTTCCATCCATATATACAGTATGTGTAGTGTTGTCTAAGAACAGAAAATAGTTCTATGGTCTTATACAATATATAGTTATATGGTCTCAGCACAGAATATAGATCCATGGTCTCAACAGTAATATAGGCTAGTTCTACAGTATGGGCTCAGCACAGACCTCAGACAGGTCTCCGTTCTTCACGTGGATCCGGGCCATGCTGTCCAGCCAGGTCTTGCGGAGCTCCGGCGTGCTGGCGTAGGACTTGGCCAGGCTGTACTGGAGGTCCACCAGCATCTCGGGATCTCTCTCGTGCTCCTTCATCTGAGCCGTGGCCATCAAAACCGTTCGGATCCGTTTGGTGAGGTCCTTCACATCCGAGGGAAAGGCCGTGTTCTGTTGAGGAGGAGGCACCCGTTAACACAGCCCACATGGTTCAAACCCAGAACATAATAAACGTCCAGTCAAAATAAGTGTTTATATTTGGAGATATGGCTCTCTTCTGGGAGCTCCCTGCCCTTCCATGCACATACAAGGAAAGCCCTTTCCATGCGCATACAAGGAAAGCCCTTTCCATGCGCATACATGGAAAGCCCTTTCCATGCGCATACATGGAAAGGGCTTTCCATGCACGTACATGGACAGCCCAAGGCAGGGAGAGGCAGAGAAGAGGAGATGGTGAGGTGGAGGGTTGCAAAGATGCTCGAGGAGTGTGTGTGAACATATGATGCGTGAAGCCCACACCTTGATGGTCTTGTCACTGTTGGCACAGTTGTTGATTATAGACAGCGACTGCTGGAAGCGCGTGCCTCCGATCCCGATGACGTCCGCTATCAGCTGGCTGACGGCAATCACCACCTACAGGGGGCAGCACATGTGAGACTCCTGTGCCTTCCGGACAAGAGAGAGAGAGAGAGAGAGAGAGAGAGAGAGAGAGAGATTGACAGTTTGACTGTGCACTGCACCTGCAGGTGTGTTCGGACAAAGGACTTGCGTCCCGTGTAGTCAAAGTTGCTCTTCATCAGGAAGTAGAGCAGGTGGGCCGCGTCGCTGCGGATGGAGCTCAGCTTGGAGTTGCAGCACTTTAGGATCTCGTAGCAGAAGGAAGCACACATGTCTGCGCGGCCCTCGAAGAAGGTGCAGGGGAACTGCGGAGGCGGGGGAAAGGACAGACAGGCCGTTAGATGTGGCAGCCGAGAGCATGGCGAAGCGATGCGGAGGCAGGGCAACGTGCAGCACTGTGTTGGCACCTTGTAGATGAAGGTCCTTAGAGAAGTGAAGACCTGCTTGAGGGCTGTTTCTGACTGGTTGATCTGTAGGAAACACAGGTGCACCTCAAACACCTTCTTCATGAGAGCGTTGTGGCCATGGTCTGAACACAGCTGGGTCTGCAACACACGGTAGGAAATTAAAATATGAATCAAGTGGAGATACTTTTATATAATGCACAATACCTTTTGAGATAGACCACTATTACTATTTATACGCATATTGAATGGTACCTGTATATCAATAGATAATGCATGTTGTAAAATGTGATGTTGTAAAGTGAGAATAAGAATCAAATTAAGATACTTTAGCATAATGCATAAGACTTATTGAGATAGAGCACAATCACAATACTACGCATGTAGTATAAATCTCCTGTCTTTGTTAAACTTATTATGTTTTTAGCACTTTGTTGGTACTTGAATGTCAAAGTCAATGCACACGTATTGACGTGGATGATGCTAGTGTGTTGTTACCTTGAACCCCATGATGAAGATGCTGAGGGTGTCCAGGACAGTCAAACACACCTCGGTGGCGATGTTAGCCTCCAGGAGAGACTGGTTGAGCACGTCGGCATCAGAGTGGCTGTAGGCTGCAACACAACAACATGTAGCTGTAGCTGCTTCACACCAACCACAACAACACACACTGCTACGCTAACGTGTGCCGTAAGCGTCTGGTCAAACTAACAGGCAAATTAGTTACAAAGTTACAACTGCTACAATAAAGCACATACATGGAAAAGACGAGTTTAATTCCAAAATACAGTACGACACATTTTACTCAATATAGCTAGTTTTTCAAGTACTTTTCTTAGTATTTTCAGAATGAGAATGAAATTACAGTTATGGGTGAATGGGTATGACAGATGCTGGAAGGCATTTGAGTAATTCTCAGATGGAGTTGGCATTCTCTTAATCCAACCAAATAAACAGTAACAGACTGCAAATCGCCTTTCAACCCGATACATTCTTACCATTGTCTACAGATATTCCAAGAATACTTGAAACTTTTCTTACACTGAAAACACAGAGAGATTGACTTCATTAAAAGGCACTATTTTAACATTTTGACGACAAAGCTCAACCTTTAATACGAGGGAGACCATTTTGCCTCGATCATGAATAACCCTCTCTAGTCTAAGATCATTGGCCCGTACTGATATATCCTTTAAAATGGCTGACACCGGGCTGAGTTCATCACAGAAGCTGGTGACCGGCGCTCACGACGACGACGACGATGATGATATTGTTGAGGATGGAAAGCAAGCGTGATGTGCCAGACTAGAGGCAGGTAAGGGGCTGGGGGTTACTAGTAGGCCTACATGGACTGTATGGAAGTCACTTACTGTGATTGAATGTGTGTGAGTTATCCAGGCTGCTGAGCTGCTGTAACCGGGCATGCATCACCCCCGCTCTGTTACGGGACACAGGCAGAGTCTGTGACTTCCGCTCATGTGCGATGGGTCCCGCCCCATCCTGGTTCCTGATGGGGAAACAGGACACGGTTAGGAGAGGGCCCTGCAGCGGGCAGCGGAGCCGGGGTTAGCAAGCATGCTAGTCAGGACTCACATCCGGCCCCCAATGGTGACGCTATGGGTAGGGCCAACTGTGACCCATGTATACATGCTTGGGTATATGTAAACAAACAGGTGCATTGTGGGGGGTCAAGGAACAATGTTCTTTTTAAAACTCAGCCATATTACATTACAGTGGTTACCCATGAGTGTGGGTTTATGCTACTTTATACACATTAGGCTATACAATCTACACAGATATATATATATATATATATATATATATATATATAACATGGTATGGAATAACATTCAAAGAAAATAGGGTAACAGGGAATATAACAATATATTTGAAAATGTTTATTGTGTCAGTGCAATAAAATGCAATAAAATAAACACGCTGATTAATAACAATAGCCTGCGTGATCTTCATGCAATTTCAACACAACTCATATGAAAGCGGTGCCAGCATTATTAAGGCGGCCATTTGCAGCTAATGCCGTGCAGGAGAAAATGAGTAGAGCACACGCATGCACATGTGAAGTGATATGGAAAACTGAGTCACAGCAAGGCGACATGCTTTTAGAGCAAGGGTCTAGTCCACTATTAGTCTTACCAAGCAGGAGAGGGCAGGAGCCTGTGTGTTTTCACTACGTTAAACTTGCCAGCATTTAAGTGAACAGAGATAGAAAAGTGGGGGTTAGAAAGTCCCTCAGCCAGATAAAGACAGAACGCCACCAATGTTTTCTCCTATCTCTTATCACTCAATCAGAGGTACGTGGGCCTAAGTTTGGTCTTGTTTCTTAAAGAATAACCATAACTGATGCTTCGGAAGAAAGTTTCCAAAACAAACACAATATTACAGTAATGTAATATAAGTAGTTGAACATGTCAGCATTACCAGGCAGTGGTAACATTACCTGGCAATATATCTCTTCCCCATATATCTAAACTGATGCAGACACACCCTGAAAGACAAAATAAACAATCAGGTGTCCGTCACGCTCAGTGTGGAACATCTCAGTGTGAATAATCAGAGCAGCAGAAGTCTCACTCGACTAGGGTGAAAAAGTCCATTAGCTCAGCAGATGAAGCCTTATTCCAGTATGTAAACAGGGCATCTGCAAGAGGATAAATGGACATTGTACGGGCTATTAATCACAGTATGCAGGTGCTTGTGTGTGTGTATAGATGTGTGTTTGCATTGTGAATGCAGCAAGTGTGAATTATACACTACATATTCGGTATGAGAAAAGACTAGACTAAGATTAATATGGAAAGTGTGGGTGTGTGTGTGTGTGTGTGTATGTGCGTGTGTGTGTGTTCTAGCTACATGCTAACCTTCAGACATGCTCTTGAGCACATGCAAGAAGCACATGAGGAGGCTTTTGATCTCGGCCTGGTCCAGTTTGTCACAGCGCAGTAGGGTGCTGCCCAGGGCTGAGGCCGGCTGATTCTGACAGACGAACACGGCAGTCAGACGTACAGAGAAGCAGTGGCAGTGTGGCGCCTTAGCGTACTACAAACCCACACAAACTCTTGATTGATTACACAGTAGACAGCTATTAAATCAAGACAACAGTTTACATGTGGTGATTATGATAATTAGTTGCTTTCCGGGTCACAGATCAGCATCTCCACAAACAAATTATAATCTGTGTCCAGGAAACTGCTCCTCCAGTATCAAAATAACAGGCACAATTAGATTTAGAATTAATATAATTTGTCTTGGTTTGTTAGTGTTGCGGGCCAAGCTAATATACAGTATAATCTCTCTCAAAATGTTTGCGTGTATTATAATAACAAATGTATTGGTTTTCTATGGACCTGGGTTATTTTACCTACTCCAGTCACAGACTCAGGTCTAGCAGGGAGGAGAGATATTAAATTGACCACACATTCCTCCTCGCGTTTGCACAGACAGCACAGCGGTTTGCTTTGGCGTGAACTAAAGCAGTGGAGCCACAACTCTTACCACCACAGGGTTGGCAGCACACAGAAGATGCTTTATGCCAGCGCTACGTTAGTCTAGACTTTACAGCATACGGCCGGCTGGCTAGGGATGACTTCATGGAATGGATGAGGCTATAGCTTTGCTGACGAGAGTGGAGAACGTCTAGGCTAAAGTTAGCTAACCCCAATACGTCAGGGAGGTTGCCTGAAGAGCAGCTGCAGTGCATGCAATATTTAATGAAAGACAGATCCAGTAAGAGGGTTTATGCAATGGGTATTACAATGGGTTGCTTCTTAGTGTCCTGCTTTACCCCTCTATTTTAATCCAAACCACACATCACAAAGGGGACAAGTAGCAGAGATCAAAACAAGGCTAAAGGAAAAACAAACAAATCAAAAGAAACCCCCCAGTCTATAGTATGGTTCATTCCATATTCTTCTTGCGTCTGTCTTTCATAATATGAACATGAGCGACACAGCAAACGAGAAGAGTCGGAACGTCACAAAGCCCCGTGAGCATGCATGCGAGCATGCCTTCTCCGACCATACAGGGTCACAAGCGGACAAATGCCCATAGTCCTCTGCTTCATGAAACCAGATGAAAGACAGGACACAACACACACACACACACTCCCAGGTGGGACACTTCTAGGAGCGGGGTGGGGGCTGGGGGGTTTTTGTACTTGAATTGAAATGGCGGGCGTCGCGATGCCCTCTGCCACGCAGGGCAAAGAGAGCTGGGAGAAGTCCACGGTGATGCGCTTGGCGCGCACGGGCAGCGCGCACTCCTCGGTCTCTGTGTAGACGCGCAGGACGTTGGCAGAGTGCCTCCGCGCAAACCTCTCCGTCTGCCATCGTGGGATGGTGGTTGGGGGGTGGGGGTGGTAGTGTAACGGCACAGGTTAACAGAGCGGTGTGCTTTAAGATCTCTGAGTGTGGGGTTCACAGGTAGGGGCACCTCTGATAGCAAACGTCAAATTAGCGGGCATCAAATGTGACATACTGTACAGTAGAGCTCTGGTGTGCTCTGGACCAGTGGGTTCCAGTTGAGTCATATGTGTGCGGAGCTATTGGACTTGTACCTTGTCCAGAGAGCTGAGCTTGTCGTTCTTCTCCGACAGGCTGTTGCCGGAGTCGGTGCTGATGAGAGAGCCCCGAGAATCAGCATGGCGCACTGAGTTTATGTTGGGCGTAGATGATGCGTGTGGTGAGACTGTATAAATGCCGGTGTTAGAATCACAGTTATAATATATATGCTATATTCTCTATATGAAAACATATATTTTCACTGGTTGTCTTTACTGACCGGTGCCAGAGATGACGCCAAACACATCCTTGTGTAGAGTGTTGTCCAGAAATGTGCTGGATCTTGGAGGAGTCATCAGGGTGTTGGCGAGGATTGAATCCTCTTTTCCGTTCTGAAGAGAAATGAGACGTGACTCAACACAAAACGACACAACAGCGCCACCCGGCAAATGCTCATTTTCGGCCACTAGATGGCAGTCTTACATTGTTTGAGTGGTTGACAACGAAGGGGGATATTTCCTTCACATTTAGCCTGTTGACGTTCTCTTGGAGAAGGCCGAACAGAGGCAGGTAGAGTGTGGCCAGCCTGGCTTGCTGGCTCTGAAACAAAAGGTGAATAAGACTCAACAATTGATAAGACAGTTAGACAGAGAGAGGAGAAGAGGCACATAGCTAGTTAGATGTCTTACCTTGGAGGCGTAGCGCTCATCAAAGGTGTGCTTGATCATCAGGTTCTTGAGGACCTGGATGGCGATCTGACGAATATCCCTGAATTCCTGCAAAGCTGTGCCGACCTCTCTGAGGAGGAGTCCCACCACAAAGTGGTTCTTACAGAAGTCGTCCGTCAGGGAATAATCCAATTGAAGATCTAGGAACAAGCGGCAGGCTTTAGGACCGGTTGGTGGAAAGTATTGAGGAAGCCTATGATGCTAACAATTTGCATTAACATCAACATGACAACAACAAGCAGGGACATAAGCAAAAGCAGATAAAGAATGATTATACCAATAGGACAGTATAGAAATTCACTTATTTTTAAATGGGCCCGTGGTATAAAATGATAACTTAAAATACGAAATGTTTTTTAGGTCAACCATCCAACCGCATCCATTACAACCCCCCACCCCCCTTTCCCAAAATCAACTATATTTGCTTGACGTTTGACCTTGTGTCTCTTGTGTTTGATAGGGTCAGGCTCTGTAGCTGAACATTGCTATTACCAGAGCTAACAATGTTGGAAATTTGAATTATCGTTTTTCCATTGATTGTTGTGGAGACGCTGGAGTAAATCTAATAAATGTCCAGGGCCCGCCAGCCGATGACAGGACTGGCAAATGAAGAGAGTGACTGCTTCACAGAGCGTGACGTAAGCCCAACAAATAACATGTGGCAAACACATATAGGATTCAATTATCTCCTTGATTTGTCTTTACTGTATCCGTTTTCTATGCATGCAGATATGAAGTCCCATTCCAGAGATTTGTTTTCAAGACAAAAACAGCTTAGGGCTGCTATATTAGGAACGATTGAGCAATTTGAAAAATAATATTGCTCAAATGAAAACAAAACCACCCACACCTAAGTACAAAGACAATAGAAGTCCATATTTAAGAAGACAGCACAACATTTGGAAACAGAACAGCAAGTCACACCAAGCAGTGATTCCAGTCCAAGTTTGAGGGGGAAATCAAAAGGCCAGTCACAGTGTAAAGACCAAGGCCGTACACGTTGCACCTACCTACTGGAGTATCGTATGACTCCGTGTTGGAAGTTAGTAAAGCTAATTTACGAGAGAGAGAGGATAGCAAAAATTAAACTCAATATATGCTCTGTAAAGTTTTGGTTGCCATCATTAATTTACTCTGTATGAGGATATATGGTCAATTAAAATCATACTGATTTCTGACTGCTAAATTAGCGGCTATCTTTGAAAATAAGCTTGATTTAACTCATTGCATGCTAGCAAACAACAGAGGTATGGTTAAGGAATTCAGGGATTAATTATTCCAATTCATGACTGAACTCCACTTGCTTAGGCTTACCTTGAAATCTCTGTATCCTCCCTTTTCCAAAAGGCATGGGAAGGTTGAGAGGGACGTAGTGCTCATGGTTGCAGACCACACGCAGGAACTCAAACTTGAACTCAAACAGAGTCTGCATTCAGAACCATCAGATGGCAGATCAGTGAGGGAAACCAATGCAGTGCTAGAACACTTCTCTTAGGTCAGGGGGTTAGAATCCCTCAATCAAACAGATTTATTATCAATTAGTAAATGTTTTTACACAAGGGTCTATTGTTTAGTTTAAAACCACAGAATATACATTTTTACCTTGGGGTCTCCAGGCATAAAGCAGTTAATATAGTTGTTGATCTGCTTGAAGATAAAACCTCTGTCCATCAGAGTGAAACAGCGCTACAGAATTAATAGGAAACACATTGTTACACACAAACATGTCCATCTCTTTGGCGATTCACATAGAAAAAGGGCTGTACTGTAGCAGGCTGTCCCCTGCTGGTTGCGTGCAGGTGCTGACCTTGATGAAGACTGCCAGGCTGTGATTGGCGTTTCTGGCGGCATCCAGGTTGTCTTTGAACTTCTGCGTGATATGAGGCATGATCAGGTTGACCAGGGTCTCCACAGTGTGGTGGAAGGAAGCAGAGAAGCGCTGATTCCTGGACAGCTGTGGAAAAACAATGGAGCTGTTAACCCTTTACCCTTAAATTAAAGGCAGGGTCAGTCATTCTTGCTAAATGCATTGTGAAGCAATGTGTAGCGCTACGGCTTTGTTGATATGATATATGTTTGCCACTTTGTTTATGTTCCTATTGTGGGAAAATTTATTGATTTCCTGTCTTTTACCAGTACATCTTATATAGCATTATGACAACCTACTGTATATTAGATATGTATGTGACCGAATTCCCTATGCTCTCCCCTCACGTGAGAACTCCCACGAATGACCGTCTGTTGGCCTGTGCTCACCTTTGTCTTGTTATGTTAAGTTCTAACCCCCTCTGGCATGTCTACTTTATGGTGGCTTTTATCCTCTTGTATCCTGATTGATTACCAGACCCTTTGTTTTATGATACATTACCTTCTCTTGACTACTTCAAACGGCTCTCTAGCCACCCCTCTTTTGTAGAAATGTTTTCTATGTGTCTCAACTAAACGAGAAGCATTTCTACATCGCATGCTGTACTGTATGTCTTCTCCATGTTTTTCATTCAATATATTCATTAAGACTACAACGACTCATAGCTGAATTATTGTTATATCACAACTATTGAAGAAGTACACACAGTACACACTGTAAGTACACACAGAGTTTCAAATCATGCATTCAGGTTCCCGTTTTAAATTCCCTCTATTTTAAATTCCCTCTACTATTTATGGAGCCAGGTCTGAATATAAGTATCGGATAATTTTTTTCAACACGCACCGAGAACGGTAAGCTAGCGAAATGCTAAATTATATTTGTTGAATTTGACAAAATGAGTATTATCTTACATTTAGCTAACCCCCCGCTTTATATGCCCCCCCCCCCCAACATTCAAACGAAATCTACGCCCATGCACTGAGGTACTGTGGTACTGTCCGCATGACTGGGCATGTCACCACTTCGGACTTCAGCTACAGCAGAAGGAGCCGCCAAACACATTTTGTGGCAAACTTACCTTCACTTTGCCACTCTGGATCAGATACTGAGCCATGGACTTGACTAAGGCTTCGAAGAAATACCAGGAGTACTGTAGAGCAGAGAACAATATAAACACTGGTCAGTTAAAGAGCAGAGTGATTATATGTAACTGTGTAAAAACACTGGCATCGTTACCTTGAGCAGCTTGTTGCTAGTGAGGAAGTCGGTGGACGGCTTCAGGATGGCGGTCATGGCTTTAGACAGCTCCTCGTGCACTGTTCTTGTGGTGGAGGCCATGTAGGGCTCAGTCTTGAACACATACTGCAGCAGAAACACACAGAAAAGCTTGCAGTCCTTCTAGTGCTGGGGTCATTAAGTGGAGATATTTAG
>JAODTR010000014.1:3059775-3109184 GCA_025399935.1 Amblyopsis rosae
TTTATGAAGACATGCCTTTATTATTTTACTTTTATTTTATTATATATTTTGCAAACTTAGGGTAGTCTAATTGAACCAACCTGTCAATCATCTGGTTTGTGAGGCTGCAATGTTTTCACTTTGGCTGATTGTTCACTCCTAAGGTTCATTATTGTTCCAATAAAGAGGATTCAATTCTAAAATGAGCTGGCCACACAGGTTGTCATTTTTCAGAAAGGGCAGGGTAGTAATTATGAAAGTTATATAGTGATGTACTGTAACTAGTAATGTAACTATTTGAATTTTTATTAAAGTTGATTTATATAGCACCTTTCAAAGACAGAGTGGTCTCAAAATGCTTTACAGAACATATATAAAATTGCACGTATAAAAAGGTAAACAATAGATGAACATTCAAAAAAGACAGAAACGCTGTGTCTTTAGGTATTTTTTTTAACTTCCATAGAATCCACAACTCTCAATGCTAAATGGAGATAGTTCCAGAGCCTCAGAGTCACCGCACCATACAGTACATATGGTCCCCTGACATGCCTTGTTTTAAAATTAGTTCTGGGAACAGTTAAAATGTTTTGGCCTGAAGACCTCAACGATTGACCGGAGGTGTGTGCATGTAACAAGTCCAGAATGCACGGTATGAGAGAGCTTGACCATGCAAGGCTTTGTAAGTTTACTGATTAATAATAGGTCATAATAATAAACAAAAATCTTAAATAGTATTAGCTTGTTAATTATAATAGACTACGTCTGATCTTAAGAAAGTATATTTATAAAGGTCTGCCCTTGGGTTTGAGATAATTGGCAAGTCATTCGCCAATCATGAAAGCTGGAGGCGGGCCTCTGCAGTAGCACACACACACTGACACGCAGACGCACACGCACGCACACACACACACACACACACACACACACACACACACACACACACACATACACACAGAGAGAAACCGGCTGAGGACGACAGCTGGGAAATCCTTATCCAAACGTAGGCAGGCGCTGTCAAACGGACTGTGGTCGGCCGAACCTATTTCTCTATTTGCTTTTTATTTTCGTTCACTAGACTTTAGCACATGACGTGTAGTACCGTAATGTGTACACTCAGTGTAAGGCCATGGAACCTGTGCGGAAAGAGGCGACGGATAATCCGTCGGCAACAGCTAATCTGTTCTCCAAGATTTTCTTCTGGTAAGATAAGTAGACTGCAGTCACAGCAGGTTTTGACAGGAATTGAATAGAGAGTTCTCTGGTACGACTTGTTATGGCCATTCAAGACGGGATGTATGCAGTCTCCTTGAATGAGATGCTGATCATAGCAAGTTTAGCATCCATGCAGAAGCTACACTGTGTTCACATGAAAGAAAGGACACGCTGACCTCAGCCCCCTTTGGCTGTCCAAGATAGTTCAGTTTTATTTATTCCATAAACATTAGGGCCAACAACATGTCAAGTCAGACCAACTAACCTAAAGTTGCAACAGTGGCAAACAACTTCATTGTCATTTTGGAATTTAACTTGCTCTTCACTTTATCTTACTTTACTCTTATTATAACATGTTTATACGTTTATTTAAAAAAATGTGTAATGTATTACAATATTTATTACTTATTACATTAAAAAAAAATTACTCACAGATATAGGCTACTTATAATATGTAGCTGCTGTAGTTGTAGTCAGATGCAGCAATACAAGTACGGTATGTGAAATGTGTCATTTATATTTTTTGCCATCTATTTCCAAGAATAATGTACATGCCTCTCCTGCATTGCTGGCACCCTTCTCTACTTCTCCCCATAGACTGACACTGTTCTTGATCACCCCCTAGTGCCATGTACACTTTTGTGCAACTGTATCAAAACAGCACATGAACACATCCATGAGCCTTTTGAGATTATGCTACTGTAAATGTAATTAAATGCACTTAAATTATGTGAATGTGATACTTAATAGACACTTTTATTTACCAAATAAATCTTCACTTTTTTATTTTAAATTTTGTTAAGACAAGGTAAATGTGTATTTTTACATAGCCTGTTTATTCTTAAATATTAAAATATTTAATCAACATTTACGTAAATAAATGTTTGTGCTTTTTCTTCTCTAACTGGTGGAATCCTTTGTTCAGAAGTAAATTAGCTTTTTCTTCTGTAGCTGGTTGAACCCTTTGTCCAGAAGTAAATAAATGTGCTTTTTCCTTTCTAGCTGGTTGAATCCTTTTTTCAGAACTGTCTTTAAAGGAAGATTACATGTACGATTCTTCGAGAGGATGGTTCTGAGAAGCTTGGGGAACAACTACAGTGGTAATACAATGAACTTCTGAATATTCCATCTCATTAAATACTGTATGGCTTAATTCATTTGGAATCAACTTTTACATTTTAAATACTTTTGCATATTTTTAAAGCTATTAGGACCAGGAGATCAAGAGGGCAGCTAAAAACCTGCGCTCACCAAAACTACTTCAGTTCTACTGGAGGTCATACTCTCTCATTGGAATACATTATACATTGCATTACAAGGAAAATGAACAACAATGCACTCAGCACATTATTTGAACCTTACATTAGGTGCTTAACATGTGATTCTCCATTAGGAAGTGATCAAAGTGCTGTTCTGGAAACTGATTGAGGACTGAGCATTTTGGCCCTGACCAAGCGTATCTCTATGTCTAAGTCTGTGGCTATTCTGTCCCTGCCAGCTTTGGGCCTGGCCGTGCTTCATCACCTTTATTTATGTGCAAAGAGCGGTCATGAAGATTTGGGTGGCCTTGTGCCACATGATCTATGGAAAGGTCAGTGAGTATCGCCACATCTGGACCTTCCTGTTAAAGACCAAACATAATGTATGGTGAAACAGGATCTAACATGCTACTGGACCAAGGTGAATGATTGTTAGGTTCAGTAGCTTTAATAGCTCTAGGAAAGTCCATTCACTGCTGCCGATGCTGGTTCCAGACGCTAGATGCTCTGACTCTACAGAACATACCTTTTACTGTGGGATCAGGGCAGCTGCTGTTGGAGCTAGGAAGGTCAGTGCTGAGTGTCATTGTAGCAGCATATTTTCTGTATACATAGGTTATGTTATGGACTTATCTTTTATCTTCTATTGTTACCATGTTGGCCTTTAGCTCATGTTTATTGGTATGAAAATGCAATTCCTTCACTGTTACAATAGCGTGTCATTTGTTGTCTTGTGTGTCATTGTAGTCTAGAGTAATGACAGTAAACCATTCTGGTTTCATACATTTGTATACATATCTTTATGTGCGCATGTCTGTGTGTGTTACTGTGTGTCTAGTCTGGCAGAACCAGCCTTTACTTCCGTAAAGCCTGGGGCAAAGCGCTGGCTAACTGCGCCAAGATCTGCCTGATCTTGACAGGAGATGTGCAAACAAAGTCGGACAAAGTCAGACTTTCAACTTATACAGAGGAGTTTGTTGAGAAACGTACTAACACAACGGATGTTTTCAGGTATTGTTCTGTTAGATAAGTAGGCTACTGTATATAAATGTAGCAACTGAAATGAGTAAATAGGCTACTGCGCTAGTGTTGCACCAAAATTACACATACATAAAGACTTTGTGAGTGACAGTGCTAACAGCCAATGAAAATCTACTTCTCAATTGCGGAAAGCGCTGTCGAGCTTACAGGGGCCTATGCATCAGACGTTCAGCACAGAGTTGCTAATGTGACGTGGTGCTAACGGACAGAAGAGGCTGAGACTACTGTGTTTCAGTCCTAGCTCCTCGGCGCCATCCTAGGAGAGATGAGTCAGGAGAGTGGTGTGGTCATGGTGAAACGGGAGAGTCTCTCCACTCTCCAAAACATATTGCAGCTGGCTACAATAGAATGGTTCAATATCAAGTTAGATCCATGATCATTCGATAATGTGTGATACACATGTAAAGCCCCTGCATACAGCAGCCACACATAAAGAAGTTGTAAACATCTACTGTAGTTAAAATCACAATGTTAAAGTATTTAGTTGTAAGAGTGAATGATAGAAGGCCAAAGTCTTTTATATGTAATATAAAATAACAGTAATAATTATCACAATGATTAATAAACATATGGCAATGTGTATTTATGCCTTTTCAGTGAACTAAATGCTATGAAATGAATATGCAGCACCATATTGACTCATTGGGGAGCCTCACCAAAGTGCCCAAGCAAATGAGCATTTTGTATTTCTGTCACATTGCGACATTGGACTGTAAAATTACATTTAGCCTACTGAGCAGCTTTAATACTGAACATAACACAACATTTAAGAAATAAGAAATTTAGTTAGAAAAGTAATACATTTGTCTTTGGTAGATTATTTCTTTGTTGTAATGTTTCTTGGCAATACATCTTATACATTTGGAAAGCCTGATTATTTCCCTTTTAAATGGTACAACAATTGTAAGGAACATGCATTTGTGGGATGAGCAGCAGAGTTGAGCATGTGGGTTGTGTCCATGAACATTTTGCCAAATCTTTTGTGCCTAGTTTAGAAGCTTGTTGTGGATTTAGTACTGTACTGCTTCCATGCCACCAGAGGGCAGCAGATGCACATATCTGTGGGTTCACAAGGAATGGTGTGTATCTGTAGGTAGCACCACCCATGGTGGAGGAAAGAGGTTTAGAAGGAAGCATTGGCCTGCATCTGTATGTGAAATACTTACGGGCTGGAGCCAACTTCCTGGTTCTCATGAATCTGATACTTCTACTTTCTCACGTGAGTAAATATTCGAATTTCCATTTATTTGTGTTCAGTTAATCATACTCTCAGTTTTAGAAATATGCATAGCCTAACTATATTCAATGACCCTTAGATATAAAAGTATGTGTGTTTATTTGCTTATTTTTATTTTTTAAATTTCTTTTGTCAATTAGATTACATATATTTGTAACCATGTTGTCTATACTCATTAGCATGCCACATGTGGCCACCCATGTGACATTTACTCTGAGACGCATTGATCTCTAGAAGGCGTCCGAGCCCAACTGATGGTGTTCTTCCTTGGCAGTGTGCTCAAGGCAGAGGCACTCTCTACCTCTCTTGGATGGCTGTTGTGTTTATCTGTCCTCGTTGCTTTATATTCCTTTGTGGATGACGTGCAGGGCCTCTGAACGGGAGCACCTCAATGGCAGCTCCCCTCAGCCACTGGACCTTGACCCGTACCTAGGTGTTTGCACAGGTGAAGCTCACATCACGGGTTTCGTGTGTGCGTGTGTGTGTGTGTGTGTGTGTGTGAGAGATACTGAGGCTGTGAATACGCCAGCCGTTTACTGAACACATCCACAGTTCTTTGGCTTTGGCCCAAGGCCTTCAAGGCCCAGTGTCTCTTCATGGGCCTCAGCTGTACAGACACATGGGAGTGCTTCTCTTGTGTTCTCTACTGTTGGATTGCTCTGATTGTCTCCCCGTGACTCCTAACCCCTTCACTTCTCCGAGGACTGTGTTCACACTGGTGGTTACAGGGAGAAATCAAATAAAAGTCATCATTGAGGGCAAAATTTGGAGTGGAAGATATCTGAAGCTCTTTATTTTTTCTTTTAATATTACACAATGGCTCCCATAAGTGCACAGCTGCCGCTCGTGGAACAGACATGGTGATGTTGCTGATCTGTTTGTCTGTCTCCTGTGTCTCTCGGTCAGGTTTGACAGCTGCGTCAGTGCTGTTTGGCTTCCAGCGTGCCCTGCTATTCTTTTACGCGCCGGTGAGTTCAGCGCAGACTAGTCTGCATAAAACAGAATGTTTGACGCCATTGTGTCGCCGTGCGCTCATGTGACATCAATCCCATCGGAAAGGTCACACCTCAATATTCCATATTTGTCCTCAGTGAAAAGGAGCGAAGCCGTAGGATCACATGACTGTATGACCTTTCACTTCTGTAGATCTACTAGTAGATGTAAATACCCACTGTATTAGGCTTTATTGTGACATCTCACCACTAGAGAGCAGGCTGTTACTTATGCATTCCCATGTCATGCTTAACTTTACATGTGGCAACACATTCCACTATGTCATTGAACTCCAGTTAGTTACAATACTTTTATACATTTTATGTTTCATTATATTTACTTACTTTTAAATTAATCTCACAAAAAAATATAGAAAAAAACACAAACATGAATACATACATTATGCCTCACAAAAGGATAATAGATATAAATAGCCTCAATATTTTTTCATTTAATAATTACATACATTTTAAATACAAATATTTTATGTAACTCGCTGCATTTTTATTTTTATATGTAATATTTTGTGTTGTGTTATTGTGTAGTTAATTTGATAGGACTGAAAATGTAATTTTTAATTCATGACAATAACATTTTCCTAATATAAACTTTAATAAATGTAAATAAATTCAAATTATTTTAGCTTTCAGCAAACAAGTGCAAATTGCATTGAGGATCATAGAGTTTATTGAGTTGAAAATCAGACTGTTTGAATTGGCCTCAATAAATCCACTGTTTGATATTGGAGCATGTGTACTCAATAAGCCAGTCTATTCATAATGCATTCAAAATGACTTTATATTTAGCAATAATATCTTTAAGACAGTGTTATCTATTAAGGCTGTGAGGCCGAACACAAAAAGCAAACAGTAATATTGAATGAGTAGTGTTTGCACTAGATATCTGGCTATTATATTTGGATGAGAGAGCAGAGCAAATACGAGCAGCTTTGTGTTTTATCACAAATCTTTGATTATTTCATTAGCTTCCTAAGGCTGTAGCTATTGGCTCAATGGAGTGGGCAGATGGGCATCTTAAAACTGAGCAAACACTGAGATTTTCTTGCCGGAAAGAATGCTGTGAGCTTATCTCAAGGTGTAATATGTCACAACACCTTTTTAAATAGATACTGGCTAACCAGAGTACACTTTAACAATACGGAAAATATAATAACCAATAAATGTGTTCTTTGTAATTGTGTTACAAATTGTGCTTTTGCAGACTATATTTGAATATGTTAGATGATGTCTCTCTCATCTGTGTTACATGTCCAAAGTCAAACATGCGCAATAGAGGCCCAGTAGGCCCAGTATGACAACTTTAATTTTTCTAGAGCATTGTTCAGCTGTCAGAGGATAATTACTCAGGCTAATCTCTGCATAGCGACATGCATGTACAACACAATCAGTTGGGAATTCTCAGCATGAGGGAAACTTGTACATGTATTGTGAGTCACAATAAGCTGTTAACACAAGTCTAAATATGATTTAAGGGTGTTCAGTATCTTGTGGTTTCTACTGGCATTAAGTTGTGGGTGTAGTGGCAAAGCGTCGCCTTGCTCAGCCGAGCAAACATGTATCTGTTTTTAGTTTTTACTGCCGCTCTTGTATTGCATATTAGTCTACCTGACAGCTTATCTGGGTGTGCCGTCCTTGTTAATCTACACAGAGGGAGAACAAACACTTTGAATAATGTAATAATCTGTTTAATAGCGCCGTAAAGGAGAGGCTTAACAGACACTGCTATCTGATTGCTGTTGTGCTATTATCAGTAACCATTGTTTGACCAGTTCAGTCATTACAGCTCGGCCTCAAGGCTAGCAAACAACGCTGTGTGTTTGACTGAATGTATAGACAACTCTCTGAGAGGTGTATTTGTGTCCTTTGTCTACTTAACCATAGTTTAAACATGACCATGGACTTGTTTCTTCTTCTTTTATTTTTGTAAGATAATATATGTAATGAAAGAATAAGCTTGGTCTTACCTGCATTGTCATTGTTTTATTTTTGTAGAACCTCACAGAGTTTTAATTATCCTACGCTCCTATGTTTCCACTGCAAATGCATCACTTGAATGACACCTAACAAGAAACCCAGGACAATGAGAGCTGTTGTTATAGCTCTACTGCTGGTTTCATTCTTACAGCTGTATTGTCTTTGAGATCTCTTTTTGTTCCTTCCTCCTGTACAGTAATTAGCACTTTCTTACGTTGGCAACACAGCTCAGAGTAATGTGATTGTAATTGTCTGTTCGTTGTGCTGGTCGGAATGTGACAAGTGTTTACACATGTACGTGACCGTGATGTGTAGCCCCTGACCGCTCCTTATGTTTGCGTTGGCCTCTGTCTTGCTCAGATGTAAAGGTCACCATTCCAGACATTGTTGCTCTAGGGTCTGTTGTCAGTGTAATTCTCTGTATGTGCTCATAACAATGGCTCAATGAAGTGGTACATTATGACTGATAGGTACATACAGTATTGTAGTTCTGTTATTTCCATCACTGATTGCTTTTATTTAGGTTGGCTGTGAACCATTTTGCCCTGTCAGTTGAAAATGTATTGATAATACGGTATGTTGGGTTTGGTGGTTACAAGGTGTATTTTTTAACTGTGTAATAATAATAATAATAACAAATAATAAAAGCTATGGTTATCAATTAAAAAATGTTGATAGCGACCTGGGTGCATGCGTTTAATATATGGAATGCATTATGTTAGAATTTTAGTAGTATGAATGGTCTCATTACCCAAATGTTTTGGGGATAGGCCTGCACAGACACCAATAGAGTAGTGCTTAGCTGATGGTGATCCCTGTAATTTAGTGTCATTGAGTGGGCTAATCCTCTCTGGGACGACAGGCCAGCGCTTCAGCTCATCAGCACAGCCAGGCAGGGGAGGTCTCCGTCAACGCACACACACACACGCGCACATACAAACACACAGATAAATATGTGTTTTTTTCACTCTGTTTTAAAAACACACACACGCACACACACACACACACGTTAACCCCTTTTATATCCATCTCAGTTGGAAGTGCCCCTCCATTGCTGTTGACTCAGGCAACATTAGATCTTCTGTCGCTACTGATGTCAGATTCTAATTGTGTCTACTGAGGCCATGTTTGTAATGTCTACTTTGGTGGCAGCGTTAGTGGTGAAGTGGCGGATGCTACTGCAGGGAGCACGATGATATCGAGGTGTGTAAATTGAATGAGATGGAGCAGGCGCGCGCACGTGCGTGCATGCGTGTGTGTGTGTGTGTGTGTGTAGGTGTGTGTGTGTGTGTGTGTGTGTGTGTGTGTGTGTGTGTGCGTGCAGTGTGGCTGATAGGGCCCCCCCTTCGCCCGCCACTTCCACTATTTAATTGCATGAAAGGGAAGGAGAGGAGATTGCAGGAGGCTGGTGATGTGAGCGGGGAGAATGGATTTAGAATGTATTAGTATTGGCAGCAAGGCGCCAGGGGTTGGAGGCTGCCCCCAGGCCCCGTGGCCCTTCATGGAAGTGTAGGTGAGCCGTGCCACCTCCAGCCCTGGCAGCTCCCAACACCACCCCCTCCTCCTCCTCCATTATCGCTCTCACCTCGCTGAATGGCTCCACCGGTACTAGCGATGCCCACACATGGCGTGGCTCAGAGTCATCGTCTCCCCCCCCCCCCCCCCCCCCCCCCCCCCCCCCCCCACCACACACACACACACCTCCTTATCTAGATGCTTACAGGGAACAGCCGTTTGCCACGCGCACACACACTGCTCTAGCCAGACCCCACTGTTCCACTTTTATTTACCCGTGATTGGTGGCCCTCGCTCACCTAATACATCCACCCGAGGGGCCACCCCGGTTGGGGAGGAAGGGGTGGGTGGGGAAAGGGGGGTGCTGCTAGTTCCTTTGGCCCAGGAAAAGTGGCACAAATCTCCCCCTGGAGTCTCAAACCTGGAGGAATGTTTTGATACCAACGCAGCTGACATCCTGGAGAGACGCTAGCCCGCCCCTACACAATAGGTGATATTGTTGACAGCCACTCGTAGTGATTGAAAGCATTGTGCAGCGCCGGCCTTACCTCATAGGCATTTCCATGCAGTGTCTTTGTGTAACAGCATCAGTGTAACATATCACCACCCCCCCATCCCTCTATAGTCTGTCTGAGATGGAGAAGGGCCTTTAATCCATCCCTGCTGAAAGTCTCTGTGTTAGTCGAGCCGCTTGTCAAACAGCTGATAGTTGACTGACTGATAGATTTGTGTGTGTGTGTGTGTGTGTGTGTGTGTGTGTGTTTGTTTTGTTGTTGTTCTAACACCCTCTAACCAGGTATGATGTAACTGGGAGAAACCTACCCTTTTCTTTCTCATCTTTGTTTGCCAGATATGCGTGGATTTGGGTCATCGATGTCTTAGACAAGAGGTCTTCAACGTTATTTTTGGGCCAAGGACCTCTTGAATGATAGAAACAAGGCATAGGGGGCCCCCTTATGACATATGGTATGAAATATGTTGTTGCCGGGCCAACAATAATGTGTAGGTTGTATTTACTGTATGTTTATGTCTATTTTCTGATGTCACATTTTTTTGGAAGAACATAAGTTCGGGATCAAATAATTTGGAGGACCCCTGCAATACCTCTGAGGCCCGAACTCCCTGTTGAAGACCTCTGGCTTAGACAGTTCCATTACATAAAATATAATTGGATCTTCCGTAAAACACCGCTTGAGAAACACTTCCCCTCCTCTATGAAGAGAGGAGAGATGGGGGGGAAGAAATGGCGGAGATTCTGGTGCAAACACAAATAGCAACAGTACAGTAGCAGCGCTTGTCTCGTTCCTCCACCCTACCCCGCGGGGTGTCTGCATGCTAAAGGGGCACTCACACTGTGAATAAGATTAGTCTGCCTCCGAGTGTACAACATGCTTACGCCACTTGACTTTGAATCAGCACTGATTTGGAGCATTGCTGGGTTGCTGCGGGTGGAATAATGCCATGGCTGGGTTTACGCAATGGCTGTTATGGGGAGCCTGGCCTCGTCTGCATGCATGTTTTTTTTTCTCCGGCGGGAGCGGCATTTGGGATAAAGCCGTAAGCTGCTTATGGCCGTGGAGAGAGGTGATTACAGGGCCCACCTCCACGAGACTCGCTGCAAAGGCAACTTCTAGGTCAGTGTTGCCCCTGACTCCACCTCGCCTTAAGAAATGCCTTGTTCCGCCAATATACAGTATGCTGGCTGTGTTTACGGTACATAAACACATCTGCATGCTCGTGCAGTTAGCTGCTAGCTAGTGTCACCGTATTAGCATTGACGTTGTACAGCACACGTGTGTGTGAGCTGGTCTGTCGGCACCCTGCACAGACAATGTGCGCTTAGTGATGCGTCTAACATGAAGGTAGCGGGCCGTTGAACTATGAAGCGTTATTATGACCACACTGTGGAGGAGCCCCAAAGACAGGAGAAAGATCGCAGGCCACAGATCCACAGCTTATAAACCACCTTTTCATTAGAGCTTAGTTCTGGTGGTAAACTGAGGGTGTGAAGTCTACCTTCAGGCCAGGAGATACAAACAGCCTTTCTCCCCCCCTGTGTCTCTGGGCAGTGTGGTGGTGGGAGGATTGGCTATCAGTGACCCTGCAGTACACAGTGTGCCAGAACCAGCTGGGGTGTAATCTTATGTGCTGTGGGATCAGGCTGCAGGGACAACGTTTCTAAAAGCCACCACAATGAAAGTGGGCTGCAATAGCACCTGCGGAGCCCCAGCCCAAATAATGCACACCTGAACAGATTGGAGGCAACTCAATTAACGTCATTGACACTGCCAGTCAGAGCAGAAAGGCAGGTACGCAGCTTCTGTTGCTCTGCTTTGTTCCCACACAAAAGGCTCCTTGACGTATTCATTCTAGAGTAGGGCAGTCTTTATGAAACGTAGGCCAAATAATGATTCATTGTTTAATCTAGATAGGCCTGTGTTTTTCTGCCTGATATTGCTCTTGGTGTATAGCTGCGGTGCTATTGAACTACAGGCGACTCCTGCAATGATTATCTAACTGATCCCAGTGACAGTAATAGGGACATTTAAATGTCTTGTGTTATCTAGCGACTGATAAACTAATGGATTAACCATATCTGTGTTTAATTTGATTGTTTAACTCAGCTGTACTGTTTGTAATAGGGCGTATATACAAATACTGTAGAGGTTTGCTTGCACATGCACATGCTTAGGTTTGATTAATTCCATCTTCATGTAATGTCTGTCTTTCAAATGATTGCTGTTTGTGTTGGACTTCATTTTCACATACACACAATGCAACTTAAAAACAGCCATCACAATAGATATCCCAACAGCAGATTTAAAGGGGTAATTTACCTTAATCTCACCTGTTCTGTTGTTCTTGTCGTTGCCCCGGGGAAAATCCTCAACAGGCTCTCTAAGGACACCTGGACTCTGGTGCTGTGGACGTTTGTGGACTTTAACCAGGTGATTCTCACCCCGGCAGGTCTGGTTGCTTGCCACCACAGCGTGGGGAGGCCATTTCATGCCTGGCTGAACCTGCTTTGTGGTCCGGCTCCCCTAATCTGGAAACAATTACTGTAGGATTACCCGCTAGCGCGGCCCAGCGCCTGCACAGATTTAATAAAAGTGTGTGCACGTAGGCTGAGGGTGTGGCACCCCCCCCACACTCCCCCAAAACAACACTGGCTGCATCTCCAGAGAATGTGTACAGGGACTTAGTGAGTGATGGGGAGGAAGGGACCAAAGAGGGAATAATGGGCATGATGGGCTCAATGTGTGGAGAAACCAAAGGGGAATCGCCGCTGCTTGTTTGAATTTGACCCAGCAGTTCTTTTTCCACCACTGGGTGGCCGGCTCCAAATTGTGAGCTAAACAGCCTTAGAATAAACGGACAGATGATAAAGGAGGCGATAAAGGAGGGAAGGGGATGGTTGATGTTGGGTTTTGTGCCCTTCTTGATATCCTCCACCCTGGCCTGGGTGCCAATTGCCATCCTGACACAGCCAGGCCAGGTCAGGTTACCCAATGCCACCGTGCCACCACGACAATCATCTCCCACGAAAGCCCGCAGAGATGAGCCTGCTCATGCACCTAGTGCCACAAAGAAGGGAATGTTCGGCACACAATTCGTGGTAGAGGAGCAGGCGTGGCTCCTTAGTTAGGGCCAAAGAATAGAACAAAGCAGCCCTGAAAACGAATCCTCCCTCCACAATGCCTGAGTGATGTTTGTGGCAGATACCCATCTCACTGGAGACAAAAGCCATCTTAAATGCTGAAAGCACAAAAGATCATACCCACAAAAGCTTTTTGTCCAGTATAGTTCCCCCCATTTTGATAATAAGGTGAATAATGGCCAGAGTAAAATAATAACGTTGCGGAAGGCCCTGTAGGTCCAACTGAAAACCAGTGAAAGCAGACTAGGTCATGCTGGAGAACAGGCTCGTGTTGCACATTCATACATGCTGCACTATATACATTGCTTCATTCACTCAGAATTCCCCTTTTTATTTAGCTGACAGAGGTTTGTCTATGCGTTTATATTTAAGAAATATAGTGTCGCTAACGTGCTAACGTATTGCAGTTGCACACATACTGTAAGGTAAATGCTAAAGTTCACAAATTGGACACATGAGTTTGCGTGCTGGGCAGAATGTGGTCTTTTACCACAATAGAACATTGGAGGCAATTGTGCGAGTGGACAAAGGTGTCGTCATTTGGACAAAGTGCTTTTTATTTGCGCGCATATTGGGTCTTGTTTGCAGGTGTCTTTCATGAAGAGCTCTTTAATGTTTTCAGGAAGGAGGATTTTTACTCTTTTTATCTCAGCATTAGCGGGCACAGAAGAGATGCTGATCCTGACCATTGTTGCTCATTTGCAGAGGGACGTTTCCCCACCGTCATTGTTTAAATGGTTGTCAGGGTGGAATAAAGTGAAACTTTATAAACAATGCTCTAACTGGTTTATCTTTCTCTATGGGGAGAGGCCAGCTCTCTGTGGGGATTTGCATCAGAGCCAAGCCCTTTATCGTAGGGTAAGCACTTCCCTGCCCCTTAGCCCCCTGCCAATACATGCCTAGCAAGGGAATTCCCCGAGCTGGGTGGACCTGCTTATGTCTCAGAAACCTACTTTTTTCCCATAGATTAATTAAGAAGTAATGTAGTAGGCTATATTGTGTAAAAAAAAAAAAAAAAAAAGGTTTCCTTCTCGTCCCCCTTTCATGGTTTGAGGGACAAAGACAGCAATGTCAATTAAAAACACCTCTGGCTTTGGGGACGGCCTGCTTTTGTGTGGACTTGACCTTTAAATCCTGGGTTGCCTCTATTTTCACAGAGGGGGCAGAGAGAGATGGAGGGCAAGACAATGTGTGGTGAATACAGGGTGCTGTCAGTGCTGGATTCCTTGTGAAGCCTCTTGACCACATTATTGTGCTGACTTAGGGATCTCTAGCTAATATTAACGGTCTTCTTAATTATGTGTTAAAAATTATAGTATTGTCAGGTTATCAGCACAATGATACCATGGCTACAGCTAGACCACGCATCGTAAACATTGAATATAGTTCTGCATTTTAGTGAAAAGGACTAGTATAAACTATTGAAACGAGGGTGTGTTTTATTTGAGTGAGACTTATAACAGTATTAGTGGGTTATAAGATATACAATGCTGGCTTTAGGTAATAAATGAGTCGTAAAGGAGGAGAAGAGGGATGTAGGTGTGTGTGCGTGTAATATCTGAACACACACACATACACACACACACACATACACACACACATGACAAAGGTGGCTATTGTTTGACAACACTGGCGGGTGGATCGTTTTGTGAGTCTGTGCATTGTGCCACATTGTGTGTCAGGCCTCTTGTGTGGCTTTGTGGGATATGAGACGTGCTGACGTAACCGCGAGCGCTGTAGGATGGGATTTCACCGGTGCCTTTACCAGGCGGCTGACAGGAGCAGGGAAGAATGCACGGGCTCCAGGCACTACACATTCCAGGTTAGACTGGGACACAGGGTGGGAGATGGACCGCTTTGGAAATGTATATATGCGATAAATCCCCATCGATCATTGTTAGCTGACAGTGCCATTGTCTCGCAGCATGAGGTGGAAAAACACAAACGTGACACCGAAAGATGAGAGGCTGAGAGATTACGTTTATATGAGCATGTTTTCTGATGATGGCCGACACTTGGAAACAAAGAACTGCATGTTGTTCAAATAAACAAACGTCTATTTATATGATAAACAATACATCAACTGTGGACATAGAAGAAGCACAGGCACGTGTTTACACGTTAGTGTTAATAGTGACTCGTCGTATCCTTCCACCAAACGCAGCACCGCACACGGTCATTTGATGGTAAGCATTGGTCGGCAGAAGCCTCCCGTGTGTGTACGTGTGGTCTCCCGTCATGTTGTGGTCTGACACCTCACCTGTCCTGAGCCAGTCATGCAGGTCTGAGGGCCATGAGAACCACTGGTGCCCACTGGTCAATGTGATCTGGGCTTTGTGTAATGAGTAACTTCTGTAAGCTGTTGTTTGGAATCTACATGACCAAAATGTTTTTATTGTGTTGAGGGAAAGGGAGGGGATGCTTCCATGCACGTATATGAGGGCCAGACGGTTTCTTCTCCTGTCCTCTCTTCTCTTCTCTTCTTTTGCTGGACGCAAGTGATTTATAGGAGAGAGGGACAGAGGGAGAGCGGAGACTGCATTTCAAAGCCTTTCTCTTATTTCCAAAATGGGGGTGGGGGTAGAAATCAACAGCTTGACTGAGCCCAAATAAGTGACTTCTTTTACCTTTTCACAGCACACAAAGCCCTAATCCAGGGACTACTTGAGCCACCAATGTAGACAGCAGCTGAGACCACCACAGTATGTGTCAGACCCTGCTCACCCGCACACAAAACACATTGACTGCCGCTTTATGAAGTGAAAACGGCCCAGAAAGGGAAAATGTGAAGGAGGTGTCCAAAGTCATTTCTCCCTAAGAAAGGCCACAGTATCTGGGCATTAAATGCTAAAATAAAGCCCGGTGGCAGAGCAGAATGGATTGGGTTAGTCACATTGTTCCAAGACCCGAGTGGAACGGCCTTGTTTTGTTTCAGTACCAATGACCCCTACGACGTATTGCACCACTCTGTCAGAGAACGTGTGGAGGGAAGGAATCCCAGCGATGACAGAGGAGTTTCTCTGAAGGAGTTGTGTTCATTCTCCGTTATTCACTTTCAGTTTTGTTTGCGCCTTTTTTCCCAGCAGCATCTCCTTGACCAACAACAAATGTTGCACACTGTCAGTTAAAAAAGGGAGGATGAAAAGCTTTTGTAAAGAAGCCTATTGACTCCATAATATCCCAAGGGAAGATCAATTAAGGGAATTGTTTATTTTTTTGCGCTACAGAACAGTCACTATCTGCGACAAACACATAGCAATTAGCATAAATCGTTTATTTGGACATCAAAGACTTGGTAGTATCTCTTGGAAAATAAAGCAGTTGTGGTCAGCAGGGATCTGAATGGACCTGGAATACAGCAAACATGCCCAGTTGGGCTGAATGTCCGAACAGCTTGCGTGCAAAACCTTTCTTTTCTCGCTAAAGAGCAATTAGTGGTAATTCCTTATTTAAACTGTTTGTATACAGAAGCTTTTATCCACTTTTATGTGCAGCGGGCTGCAGCTTTGGGAGTTTTCATTTCCTGTGTTTGTGTTGTCGTTTCTTCTTTTCTCCAAACGATATGGATGTGGGCTGAGGTTTGTACGTCTGTATGGGGTGGGTGGGGTGTATGGTTGGTCACCACTTATCCGACTCATCTGTGTATCGTGTGGGTGGGGACCACGGTGTTCCCCGATGCTGACACGATTAGCGACAGACCGGGCACATGGATCACATAAAACGTGGCCGCCATGGCGACAGCAGGCCCTGGGGAACAGGAGGAGGCTAGACTCCTTCCTATTTCATGGTTCCTCTTCCTCCTGCTTTTCCTCAGATGACCTCCCCACCCTACCTCTGGTAATTCTGCTCTGACTCGACCCTTCTGCGGCTCTAAATAGGACCGTTTGGGGGGGATTGAAATTCAAATGGAATCGACCAGGAACCAGCACGTCATGTTGCCTAGTCATCACTAAGCAACAACGACAGGAAGGTTCTGCAGTATATCTGGTGGGGAAAACATATTTGTTTAGTTAATATTCAAGCCCCCACCGGCTGAGGCAGGATAACGTGCTAGAGTGATAGCCCGCAAGGCCACATCTTCCTTTACAGTCCGCTAGACTTCCATCAAGGCTAAGATTGAAACTTATGTACTGTGAAATTCTCGGGATCAGTTTTGCTCAGTAGCTTCCACTCATGGCTTGATTGTGTGGGTTCTAGTGGCACGATGGTTAGCCTAGTAACACCCTCTTATCTCAACGGTAAACGGAATGGAGTGGCTTTTCATCATAAAAAAAATACACTGAAAGTGATCACCCTTAAATGTGTGCCTCTGCGTCTGATAACATCCGTAATTAAGGCGCTAAATTAAATTTTCAACTCTGTGGGCGAGTCGGAGACCATTGACGGTAGCCGTGTGATCTTAATCTCTTCCTCTGAGAAGTATTCTCTCAGGTTGTCTCATATTTCAGGGACCCGGGTTTCAATTTTATCAGTCCAGTGTTAAATATGCAGTGCTGTGTACCTTTTCATTTAGGAAATGACATGCATATCAGCAACTCGAGTCAAAGATGTTCAAAGAAGTTAAGAGGAGATTGTTGTCATTTGCTAAAACCAGTGTTTTATGTTCTGCCTTGCCAGCAGGCATAGGATAGAAAATATATGTGAAGCATACTCTTGCCATGAACAATGTAATCATAGCCTTTCTTTTAACTTGTATTGTACATGGATACATTTGTATTCATGTGAAAATCTATGTGGGAATTAAATAATATAAAACATCCCTTTTTTTTAAAGTTAAGTACATTTACTTTTTTAATATTAATGTTACGCTATGTTAACAAAGAAAATCAGATTTCTGGAAATTCGATAGGATAGTTACAATAAGGCATTGTATATTAACTTAAGTGAATAACAGTTGTTTTCACACTGTACCATGAAAGGCACAAATCATATGTATTATTAATATTAATAATTACTAGTCGGCGTGCAGTTGCGACCGTGTTGCGGTGCCTCTAGCCTTGGCATCCGATAGCATGTGGCCAGAGGTCTAGATGTGTCAGGCAGCCATTAGCAGCAGTGACGAGTCATTGTGTTGTTATTGAGGGATGTGTGGTTTGGGTGTGCTGTATCAGGCGGTGTGGTTCCCAGAGGCTCGGCCCAGTCACTGTGACCATGTCCGCTGGCTGCCTGCTCCACTCAGGAGAGCTTATTGGCCAGACGCGCTGAAGGTAAAATCCCACGGGAGTCGGGAATACGAGCCGCAATGGCCAAGTGGTAAATTCTCACCTGCTACTGAGTGAGAATTAGCACGCTGACCTCTTCCCTTTCACACTGTGAGTCACATATCATTTATCCCACCACCTGCTGTTACCTCACTGTACTGCGATGAGGAACCTGCACAATAACAACTGAGTTTCTCACCACCACATGAAGAGACAGAATTCAGCACCACTGTAGCTTTAGTGCTGGCCATCATATGTTTGACTCCCATTTGTCTCCTTTCCTGCATTCCCGGTGTTCCTTCAGGTCGACGGACTGCTTGCGGTCTTGACCGCCATAATTCCCTGGAACGCCGGAACCTTCCCGTTCCTTCGGCACTACTTCCTGCAGATCAAACGGCTAGAGTTTACCAGTAGGTTTCCCTTTTCCGAGATATGTCCGCATGAGAAGACAAAGACAGGGCACAGGAATGCTAATAGACCATTGAAGACAGTCCTGGCCATTAGCATAAAGGCTAAAGGTGGCGGTGGCCTATAGCTTGCCCACACACAGTTTCCTCAAGAGCCGGGAGTTCATGACATTGCCTACAATGGGACAAATGCCAAGTGGGAATGACTATGCCATTGCGGGTCTTAGTTCATCTTTCAATTCTGCGCTGAGTGTGTGAGTGTACAGAAAAGGACAGGTTCTCTCTTTCTTCAACAAAAGTTTGATTAAAAGGCTCATAGGAAACATTCAGGTATTGTCTGGGGTTTAGTACACTTAACAATTGTAAATAAAGGACCCTTCGGTGTCAGCCCATTTCTAGAGATCAGTGGAATTTTAATGTTCACTTATATAATGCGCATTATTCATGTGGTGATGTATCAACAAATCACCTAAAAACACACTTAACAATTATCTTTTTTTAAATAATTTCAAAAAAAAATATCTTGACAAATTTGTGTTTATTTTGTATTGTATATTTCTTATAGCTTGGAGTTCTGTCTTCCACCTTTCATCATCTCTCCAAGGCTTGTCGACACTTCATGCCTTCAAAGCTCAGCAGAGGTTTCAACAAATGTTTGAAGTTAACATAGGTTAGTTACAAAAAAATATTTTTCTCGAATGTTCAAGGTCGTAACGCTGCAATTCCAACCCAAAGCTAATACAAATAAATGTATAACAATACAAATAAGCCTAGTGCGTTAGTTAGTATAAGAAAGCTTGTTTGTTGACAGAGGCCTGGTTCTTTTTCCTGACAACACATCAAGACAAACCTTGGGGTTTGTCTTGATGTGTGATCTGATCAATATTTGCCGCAGTCACGGCCTTTGGCTGCCTCTACCTCAGAGAAGGTACAGTATGTTGCCACAAAGCACACACACACATGCAGGTTCTTTTCTGGTGCTAATGCACTGACATGGATTCAGGGGCTGTGGGCTTGGCACTGTCCTACATCTTTACCCTCATCTGCATGTTCCAATGGGGTGTCATACAGAGTGCTGAGGTGGACAACATAATAAGTATGTACTGTAAGGGTAGTATGTGATGTTATAAGGTGGAGAACATGGTAAGTATGTACTGTAAGGGTAGTATGTGATGTTATAAGGTGGATAACATGGTAAGTATGTACTCTAAGGGTAGTACTTGATGTTATAAGGTGGAGAACATGTTAAGTATGTACTGTAAGGGTAGTATGTGATGTTATAAGGTGGAGAACATGGTAAGCATACTTAAAGGTTTTTCAAATTTGATATCGAGTTTCATAAATGACAGATCTGATATCAAATTTCAAAGCTTGATTTCAAATTTCACAAAACTTGATATCAAATTTCAAAAACTTGATATCAGATTTCCCAAACTTGATATCAATTTTCCCAAATCCTGATATCAAACTTCACAAATCTTGATATCAAAATTTAAAGCATGTGCTATTTGCCAAAGCTATAACTATTAGCCTCATAAGCTTATTGCCTGCTTTTCTTGTTTAGTTATAACTCTCTAACTACGAGGTCTCGACTAGTTTTATGGTTCACAGAAGTTGGATGCTAAACTGGCTGATTACATGGATGACAAAATGCCTCTGTATGTTTATTTGAACACATGCTAACAGTACTAGCCTATATCATAGTTTGTGTTGAAGGCACTAGCCTAGACGCAGTTTTATATTAGGCTTTGTTTCAGTGCTATTAATAGCATATAGGCTATGATTGCATGTATTTGAAAGTGTTAGATATGTCATCTAAATCCTCCATATGATAGTTTACCTTCCTGAGACCCAGCTAAAATATTTTTGGATTTATATATTATTTAGCATATGCCTAGCATAAAAATAGATAGCCTTATACTATATGTATTGTTTGGTTAATAACAAGCATTACTCACGTGAATAAACACTGATTATTTCCTATGATAACACAGAAAGGTAATCCTTATATTTTCTTTAAAGAAAGAAATAATGAGTTTATTCCATAAGAGCATTAAAATTATAAGGGGCACAGATAAACGGAGGGACCATTTCTTGCAAAAGACCTAAAAATAAAAGTTGATATCAAATGTCACCAACGTTGATATAAAATGTCGGAAACTTGATATCAAAATTCAAAAACGTGATATCAAATTTCACGAAAGTTTATATCAAATTTAAATAAATGTTGATATCAAGAAAAACGATTAAATGTCAAAACGGCTTGCCATAGTTTAAGGCAGTTTGTTTGGGCTAATGTGAACACAGCAATCGCACTCTGTGTCAGAACAAATCAAGCAGGTCTTGGCACCTTTGCAATTCAACTCTAGAGCGGTTTGTTTGCAGTGAGAACGCAATCGACCCAGTGAAGTGGGACAACTCGCTATTGCAAAGCGCTCGCTCCTGGAATTATGTATAAAGTAGTTTAAAAAGTGTTCGTTGGTTAACATCAGCCCCATCCGCTTATCATTGGAGTCAAATATGCTGCCTGTTTAAGTGTTGCTGGCTACTACATTCATTTTCCCCCATGAATTGACACTTTATATTAAGAAAATTGGCTTTAAAAACATTCTTGCATGAAATCTACTCGCAACACGATGTTACCATGGTGTTAGGGCAAGTTCTATGCCGCTTTAAAACGAACCCAGCAACATTTGTATCAATTCAAACCCTGATCCGGAACAACAAAAACAGTACCACAGGTGTGAAAGAGCCTCAAGTCAGCTTCTCCTACAGCACAGATGGGCCTTTGGTCCTCAGAGACCTGACTGCTGACGCCACATCCAGAGATCCGCGCTGCTCCCGGGTTATTGGCGTAACCATCCCATGACTTAATTTGATATGCAGCTTGTGTTGGAGGCGTGGCAGTACTCTTTCTTATGCGGCATTATTTCTCAACTCAATTATTAATAGGACACCACATTGTGCTGCCGAATCTCTGGGTCTAAACCGTTTGTGATTCATGGAATACATATCGTGTAATTAAGACCGTTCAAGTGGATCCCCATTTGCATTCCGACTTACCTGACGGTGACAACTATTTATTCACTATGGGAGCGGCAGAGACAGAGAGAGAGAGAGAGAGAGAGAGAGAGAGAGAGAGAGAGAGAGAGGAGGTTGCAGGGAGAGGCAGGCAAGGAGAGATGGTTGAGGATGATTGAAAATGTGTTTAATGCAGGGGGTGTATTTTGCATGGCTACGGTTGGCCAGGGCGGCTGATTTCACAATGGATGGGTTGATAAGTGGAGGCCCCTGCTATGACAGCTCATGGGGGGATCTCCAGCGCTTGCCGTTGGGGTGGTTGAGGGGATGAAAGGCTTTGTGCATCCTGACATTCCCTCCCCTGAGACCCCTTGGCAAGGAAGCCTGCACCTACAGTACCACCTACAGGATTTGTTCCTATACCCTGGCCCTCACCACAAACACATTCATCATCACACAACAACGCACAGTAGCGATGCCACCGCGTTACAGCTCAGCCTCCAGAGAAATGTCTTGCTGCAAACACAGAACATAACCAAAATGCTGAATTTGTGCTTCTGCGTTTCAATATAGATAAATAGCGGTTGTACAATATGGTCGCCAGATTGCATTTCGATGTGGCTTTTGTATTCATTGCATTGTGAGAGGGCGGCACGACACATCCGATTGGCCTTTTGCTATTTTCATCTTTTCAGCCGTCTCGGTTCAAGCATAACAGAGTGGGATTGATCCACGCAGAACAAGGCTGATAGCGTGAGCAGACGTACAGAGAAATGCATACATTATGATTGTATCTAATACTGACATAACAGTCAGGCTCTCTCTTTTTAATGTCACGAGCTTGTTGGCGCTGTCGTTAACAGCCGACATGACAGCGAGGTTCTCCTCCTGAGGAGATCCTCGAGGAAAAGAGCATGGGAATCGCTGTTGGTGAAGACCAGGGAAACTACAGGAAGAGCATTGCTTCAAACTAAATATTCAGAGATACAGTGTGTCTGCAATTTGATTCCAGTCAAGCATGTTTTGGAAGACTGTATTTTTCCGAGAATGTCATTCGACACCCTGCAGTAGTAGGATACAGTGAGGGCAGCGAACCATTCAGGCAAAACATAGCAGAGGTCCTGGGATGAGGTGAATCCACAAAGAAGTGGTATTAATTAGCAATGGATTATTGAGATCAAAATGAGACTATGGATAATTCTTCTTCTTCATATGTTTTGGAAGGCAACCTTGATTATAATAGATTATACACAATGTTTTCAAACCTTCATAAACTTCTAAAATTGTGGACTATGAGTCACACTAAGTTTAGCCTCATTTATTATGCTCCTGTCTTGAATAATTAAGTTCTACTAACATCTTGAACAGCATCTACAGTAGACAGCATGATTAGAATAAGTACAGCTATTTAGGTCAATAAACTACGTATATTAATCACATTGAATCACTAGAATGTCTGTTTAACAGATGCGGACATGCCGCCTCAAGCATATTATCCACCTTAACTTCAAGTCATTGGACTGCACGGTGCAAAACTGGATTAGTTTATTTATGGAAATGAATCATTACACAGTTTTATAATAGCTCCTTCACAGAATTGAATTCACAAAGCTCTGTATCTGTTGATTAGACCCTACAAGGAAAATTATATGCTTTTCATTCTAATATTTATTTTTTTTATTGTTCTCAGCCCTAGGATTTTGTACAAGTCAAACATAGCATTATCTGTTGCTGTCATTGCAGATCGGCATTGTGGGACGCACTTTTGCTGGCAAAACTCTCATCCCCACCTTGTTCCGTCTGGCAGAACCCGAGGGCACGATAACAATTGACGGTTTTCTGACTTCCACAATCGGCCTCCACACCCTCTGCCAAAAAATGTCTATCATCCCACAGGTATCCTTTTTTAGACATTTACATTTCTTTTGCGTTCTCAACCGCTGTATCTTAGCAGGTGACACTTTATACAGCAACTCAATCCTAGTGTCAGATCAGACGAGATACAAATATATCCACAAACATCTAGATATCAAAGAGGAATTAAAGTAAATACTACTGTCTAAACATTCAAGACAGTATGCTCTGCTGTGTTGTGTGACACTGTTTGGGAACTGGTCAAGTTCTGTCGTGATGTATAACATGAGGCTCTGTATGTCTGCCATAGCCCAGACAAACACTGTCAAGACAAACGCTGGCAACAGAAAACCTCACACCCCCGCCTTCTCTCTCCCCACGCCTCTTTTTTCTTTTATTCTTACTAAAGCTAACACGGCTGAGGGAAAACTACAGTCGTCACTCAGGGGATTTCTGAAAGTGAGACAAACGGATGCCTTGAGACAGTTTAACTTTATTTCCGCTTGTTGAAACTGATATGGCATTAAGAAAATACCAGCCCGTAGCTGAGTGTCAGCTGAGCGGAGGAGGGGCGGGAGGGAGGGGGAGACGACTCCCACGGCCTGTGCTGTGAAGAGAGCAGTTCCCCATCCCTGACAGAGGATTAGCCCTCTACCCCCCAAACATGAGAAAGCTGATTAGGAGAAAGTCGTCACCGTCCCCGCCGTCCCCTTCGCACCAAACGTCAGTTAGCCCAAGTCTCCTGAATTTGTAGGATGTAGCCAAGATGCCCGAAAACAGGTTCATTAATGCTTTGATATTTTTCCTGGCATCGCAGTACCATTTCAGATGAAGTTGCACTCAGCGCTGCAAACCTCCCTAAGATGGATATGATTTATGTTTGATGGGAATTTGTTTACTCTTCACTTGTTTTGCCCTGCTAGCGGGAGAGGGTTGCGTAAAAGTGGCAGGCTACGTGTTTAGCTTAACAGCTGTGTAATGTACCGAATGTTATTGAGATTATAGGAGGTGTTAGTGCCACTATAATAACTAGGAGCATGTACAGTATTTACTCTGTGACATGTTCTTAGTTTTAAAAACCTTGTATGTTTATATTGGATGTATACACGTGAAAAGTTGTTTTATATTCTCTATATATTTCAGAGTTAAATTGATATTCAGTCATCCTTTAAAATGGAAAGTATCTTTGAGGTTATAATATATTTTCTGGAGGAGTCTTCAGATACTGAGATGTACCCTATTTTATGCATTGGTAACAAGAAGGTAAATGATTTGCCTACATGCTGATTTGGTTAGATTTTCCACAAAATGAATAATTATTAAAAAAAAAGAAACATCAATTTCATATTTTATTGAAATCTCAGGGATGACATGGATTATATGGGTGAGATCAGTTTCCAATTGATCTCACCTACAAAATATTACGCCATTTTAGAAGTTATATATTTTGTGGGTGAGATCAATTGGAAACGGAACCAACTGAACATGCAATATTAAGCTTACAGTTGTATAATAATACAACTGAAAGCTTAATATTGCAGGTGAGATCAGTTGGAAACTGAACTCTTGAGTCTCATGTCTCACTTGAAGGTCTGCTGAGACTTGCATTTCTGGTGTTGGCCTGTGTGCTGCATCTTTACACTGCAGTGCTCTAACAGAGTTTGTTTGGATCCTGCCCTGCGTTAGAGTGGCAATCACGGACAGTGCCGTTTACAGTACTGTAGATAAGGTGTTTCTCAAAACACGAGCGATAGTCTCAGAATAATAGTCTGTTACTCTCTCCTTTACTCTAGGTTCAATCCTCTACTTGTCTGGTGAACATTCTTATCTTGATATGAGGTCAGATTAATGTCCTGGGTAAGCCTGATTGATCACATTGACTCAGCTGCATATAACCACAATGGCTCCCTGACAGTTGTGGAAGTGGACTCTTGACAGTTGCGTGCTGCCCTGCTTTATCTCTATTCCCCTTAAACGCCCACTCACATTTGTTAATGTGTTTTAAAATGGTCATTATGCCCATTAAAGTGTCATAAATATTCCCACTGTATTATTTCCATGTTGATAAAAACAATGAGCCTACTGTGAAATCTCTACGGTATATGGTCCCAGTGAATCACTGAAATGCAGCAGCCGGTTATTTATGAATAAATATGCGGCCTGACATGAGGAAATATAGACCTGCTTGTGTTTATCAGGTTTAAAGCAAACACAGGGGCACACTGGAGCCCTGTTGACAGGCAGGCAGGTTTCCGCTACACTGTAATAAAAGGCTTTATTTACTCTCTTAAACATGGCTTGTGCGGCTGAACCATGATACAGGTGTGAGGCTCACCATAAATACATATCCAGGGAATCCTTGCTGTATGATATCTGACGCTGTCCTTTCGTAAACGATGTCTACTGATGTGATAAGTCCTCCTGACTGTCAGCTGTGTATTTGACTTGGCATAGCTGTTGCTTTTCGGCACACATATTAAACACCGTTTACAGCAAGCGCGGGCCTATACCTTTTGCAGTAGCATTGATAGCGCCATTATATATTCACATTTTGCATTCAGACAACCACAGCACACAGCACTACCTCTGGCTTTCCAAGTGAAAAGATCAACTTATTGAAGCACGGTTCTGCTGGTTGAATAGGGGCTCCTTGGTGTAACGGGGGCCTTTGTGAGCGTCTCTCCCTCACACATAGCCTCACGGCCTTCCATAAAGCCTGTCTTAACCCTTTCATGCGTCCTGTCCTCGTCATTATCTTAACTGGCCACGGCCTTCTCTTTCTATATCCATCCATCCCCAGGACCCGGTTCTCTTCACAGGCACCATGAGGAAGGATCTGGACCCTTTCAGCCAGCACACAGACGAGGACCTGTGGAATGCACTCCAAGAGGTACTCCAGCGTGGCTCTGAATGATGCCCCCCTCGGCGGCCCAGGGGGGGATCCCTCTGTCCCCCTGGACAATGCTACCATTCAGGCTCCCCTGCTCACCACAAGTCATGGGGGGAAATCCCATTAGGGCCGTGGGGCCCGGCTCAATGTGCGGCTTGTAACTGGGACCCATTGAAAATGCTGGGGGAAGATGTGTTTGGGCAGTCAGGCCAACCGGGATGAAGGCTCCCCCCACAGTGAAGGGCTCCAGCCCCTAGTTCTGCCTCTGAATGGGTTTGGTGGCCTGGATTAAAGCTAGAGGCTGGCCGCAAGGGAGTACTGGCCAAGGTCATCAGTAGACCTGGCCCTGCATTGTGCCTTGCAGTTAATGGGTGTGTTTAGATGGCTCTTTAAAGGAACCCCCGCGGGAGGCCTTTGAGCAGGCGGAATGAAGGGCCCGGGGTCCCGCTCTCCTGCCCCCTGCAGGTGCAGCTGGGGTCTGCAGTGGAGGAACTCCCCCGCAAGCCGGAGACAGCCCTGGCCGAGTGGGGCTGCAGACACACCGGAGGCAACTGGTGTGTTTGGCCAGGAGATTCCTGCGCAAGAAGCACATCCTCGTCATCGTCGAGGCCACTCCAAATGTTGACCTGAGGTCAGAAGGCACCAGAGTCATAAAGTCAGGTTAAATACTGTAGTGTGGAACATTCTATTTATTCAAACCTGACGTTTAGACCAAGGCATTTCTATACAGCATATGCAGTGTAAAGATCATTAGCAGTATTATCGCTTTCTTCCAATCATGCAGGGCGGCACCCGATTGGACAAAATATCTGGAGTGCATGAAGCTGTGCTTTTGCTCACTACCCCCAAAATAACATGCTAATTTCACATCTAAACCTGCTTTGTGTACAAGTGCTTGATATGTCCAATTTTGAGTTTATGTCCGGATAGCTTCAAATACAAATTAATTTCAGATTTTGTAACTAAACTGTACTGAATTAATATACAGTATACTATTTAGACTTGGCAGTAATAATTACAATCTCTTGCTGATTGGAATTACACTAAAGTATATATTTAATCTCCACTTAATCATTGGTGTAATTAAGTACTCTCTAATTGCCTGCACAGTTTTACATAGCGTGCAGGAGATAAGTCATTGCTTTGTGTAAGGTATAAACTCTGCCCAAGGGCCTAGGCAGCAGCTCTTGTTTCTAAACTCATCTAGCAGGCGAACCGGGACAAGTTTAGAGAGTGTACGGTCCTTAACATTGCTCACACAGGCTCAACACCATCATTGGTTGTGGCAGATTACTGCTAAGAACAGTGAGGCAGCATTATAGATCTCTCCAACTCCACCAGAGATATATTTAAACACCCCTGGCTTGCAGTTAGTTTGAACTCCTAGCACAGGAGAGAAATTCTGCACTTTAAAGGTGGAGTCATTCAATGTCTTCGCTTCAATGTCTTAACGGTGCTCAGAAGCTCCGCCCCGCACATTGAAAACACTTTGTAAGAGAGACAGGGCTGTGTAGGAACACCAGATTGTTATATTTTCAGCAAACATAGCATGCAGCTAATGGACTGTGACATTCGATATTCAATGAATCTGTCTTAAAATCACTTACCTCACCTTTTTAGAAAGAAATGGTGCTGCTATGGGTCTGTGGCACATGTGATTACTCCTTTCCCATATGGGCTTTAGTTTCCTGGGAGACCGGGGTTCAAATTCAGCCAGCGGTTATTTCCCAATACTTCCTGATATTGCTCTCCCACTTGTTACCTGTCTCTCGCCCCTGTCCTCTCCAATAAGACCACACATCCTCATCTGCTTATCCGTAGTCGGGTCGCGGGAGCAGCAGCTCCAGCAGTGGACCCCAAACTTCCCTTTCCCGAGCCACATTAGCAAGCACTGACTGGGGAATCCCGAGGGGTTCCCCAGGCCAATGTGGAAATATAATCTCTCCACCTAGGCCTGGGTCTTTCCCCGAGGCCTCCTCCTAGCTGGACGTGCCTGGAACACCTCTCTTTGTCACCCAATAAAACAAAACGCTATTAAAAGTTTCAAACAATATGCTGCTACTCTATATGAATCTGCTGCATTTAATATACTGTAGCGATGCCCTAAAGCCTTATGTTGCAACTGTCCTATAAAGTAGAACTGCTAGCTTCTTTCCTGGTGTGGAAGGCCAAACAGCCATTGTTGGCAGAAGAAAGCCTCTTTCCGTTTCCAACGTGACTGTGTCTACTCCAGCCCAAGGTCGCCCTGCGCCCCTGGGCTCTTGATCTTTGGCCCCTGCCTGCTGCTGCCTGCGGAGGTGCCAATTAGTGCCATTTGTGGCAGCATTTGTTTGCCGCCCGTGAGGAGTATGGGGCATGAACTGGTGGCCGTTTGGTTACTAAGAGGGCTCAAGAGAGACGCCAAACATCACACAGCAGGAACTGTTCCACACCTACACTTGTGTTAAATGCCCCCAGATTGTCATGCTGTCCGGTAGAGCCAACGGAGGAGCCCATACGTTAGAACTGAACTGCATCGTCCACGATTTAAGCGGTGCCATGGTTTATTTGAATAGCAAAGTGCTCTTTATAGGGAAACCAAACTGTGCAACAATGCACTGCGTAGCTGTGGATTATGTCGGTTGCTGCAGAATTCTCCTTTTAACACTAAATACCAAAATGAGGCTTAAGTTGTTACAAAGCGCTGGCAGTTGCAACGGGATCCCTCTTGTTTGAATTTGTCTGTGATATAATGGCAGTCCTTTCTATACTGCTGAAAACGCTAGTATTCTTTGTGTGGTTTACATGGCATGTGATGACAGAGAAATTATGGTAATTTTCCGGCGTGTGTCAAGGCTGTGATTGTTGGCTTCGACTGAGGACCACCCTTGAGCTGCTGAAATGCCTGGATAAACGCACGGATAACGGACTGATCTCCTGTCTGTCAGTGTCAGCGCACTTCACTTTCACCCTGCTAACAAGCCGCGCTCGGCCGCGTCATGTCGTGCTCAAAACGCAGGGCCCCCGAGTGTCTGCTGTCGGCATGAGTCACCATAAATGTATGGTTCCGAGGTGCAGAGGACTACCGTTTCCTTTCTGCTTGCCTCGCTCAGCAGCCAAACAGCTGAAGCGTTAGTTTCTCCAAGAAGTAAAGTATACAGGTGGTGGCACACGCCCAAGTCTGTGCGTGCTGTGTGTTTGGTGATTGCAGGTTCTGGATGCCGGCAGGATCCGGGAGCACGATGAGCCATATGTGCTCCTCCAGAACCAGGAATGAGCTTTCTACAGTACCAGATGGTCTGCAGACAGGCCTGGCTGAGGCTGCCGCCCTGATCCACACAACCAAACAGGTAGCCTCACCCTCGGGGGTCCCCGAGTGCTGCCCGGGCCTTGGCACGCTAACCCCAGACTCTCACTGTAGCTGCCAGCATCATGGCTCACCTCCGAAATGACAGAGTTAAGAGGCAGAATATGTTCTGCCTCTTCAGAATAAGCTTGATTATCATTTTAATTTAAAGTGCCTACTTGGAGCATTGATATACACTGCAACATTCATTTCACCAGAGAAATTGCCCCTTTGTAGATTTACATCCCGTGATGTTATCAAGGAAAGCCCTCCGTATAATCTTTCTTTCCAAAATGTAATATTTAGATAATTTGAGAGATGATTTCAGGAAAGCAGCTTTCTTTACACTATATCTTTTTTGAACTATTGAGTTTAACTTCATCGCGATTTGGGATAAACTTTCTATGGGGATTACTGCAGAAGAGAATGTCAATATTTCTTCCCTGTGAAATTCATTTGTGGTGCATTTCCCCTTCAGACACTCTGCAGATAAGAGCCGCCTATTCATTGTTCAATTCCATTTTTATGTGCATCTGTCTGCGGCCACAGATACCATATTGCAACTTCAAACAGGTCTTTGTGAAATAAGAAAAAGTAGGCATCATTTCATTTTCTCTCTGTCCCTCGCACAAATTTATCAGCAGAACTGTATCTCCACAGCCAGAGAGCGAAATGGGTGAAATACTGATTTCAAAGAGTCAGCACACAGTGGTATTATTTGATATTGCGTTACCCTGCACACTGGCGGATTGGTAGTAACATTGTTCAAGTCCTTGTGTTTCCTCTCCTGTGTTGTGGAGAGACTCTCCTTAGATCACAGCAGCATCCAGAACTGTCTTTAACCTCTTATTAAATAGTGAGGCTGTTCACAGGCCAAGTGTGAAGTTTTCATTGTTAGTCAAAGTTTAAATGTGAAATAATCTGATACAAGATGCTAGCGCCAGAGTTTATGTCCCATTTTTTAAAATGAAGTCTGCACTAAATCATACAGTAGCTTTTTGTATGAGAAAAACATGTTTTCCATGATTGCTTGAGTACAATTGGCCTATTTACAAATTGTTGTATCACTCAGGTAACAAGTTGCTGTTGGAGAAAATACATTCTGTAGATAATTTAAATGATTATCTGATATACATTTCCCTCTGAATTTCACAGTTGTTTCATGACTAAATAAATCACTTTTGCATGCTTCAGCGGGTGACAAATCCTTCATCCGGGTTTAGGATTTGTCATAAATCAGTCTTTAGCAGATCTCTGCTCAGATTGGACTGTGTATTTCAACGTTTTGACACTGTTTCTACTGATACCATTCCAGGTTTACATGAACAGAAGCCACCCTGATCTACCCAGGTGCCAGATGTGCAAATGCGCACTGAGCCGTGGAGATCTGATGATATCATCTTTGACAGGCTGGAGAGTGCAGTCAGTGACACCCATAGACCTTTGCCATCAGTTGACCCCTAGCATATTGTTCCTGCATTGCAATGGCTATTAATCAATCTGACCTACTGTTTGATGTGTTGGATTTGATCAGCACTGCACCTCAGTCTGTTACAAATAAAGAAGCACTTGGTTTAGGCAGGTGGGATTATTCTAGGGTGTATTGATTACCCTCCATATTTATGTATGTGTTCTGGCCTCTTGGGAAGCTTCAATCTTGCACTAGTGCTTATAAAAGTTATGATAATGAATGCTTTGTGCAATAAATTATATTTACTGTTGCTACCGTAAAGTTATACAAATGAGAAGAAAAATAAAACACATTTCAAATTGTGAATGCAAATTGTGAAGACGCCTCAAACAGCTTGGACGTTGGTGTGCCTTGTGCTGATCACAATTGCACTATTAATTGATTTGAGTCTTAAATTGAATTAGTCTTCTTACACTGTGACTATACGTATACTGCTTGGCTATGTCACTAGCTGAGCTATCACTGCGTCAGTTATAACATGGTTATAACATTTGTCCTTATAACTAAGGACAAATGTAAAGATAATATGCAGAAGTAGTGGAATATTAATATAAATATTGTTGTGTTTCAAGTATTTATTTTCTTCAGTGTTACATTTCAGTGTTAGTTTTTGGTCCAACATGTAATTTGTTTTATAATAGAAGTAGAGGAGAAATTAATTAAGCAATAACCCACGCTTGGGAGTGCGTTAGAGTCGGTCGTAGGCACGAGGCCGCAGGCCGAGTGCCGAAGATAATCACAGCCGTGCGGATATTCAGTTTTGTTTAATGATTAAAGCACCCGTGAGCACTTGTGGAATGCCTCTCGTCCAATCAGATCACTTGGTCGGAACTCATTGTTGTATAAAGGTTAAATATTCAATTTCAGTGTTTTGGCTCAAATAACTTACAGAAAACATGTACAGAAAACATTAATACAGTTTAAATGTAGTTCTGCAAATAAATTTGATGATTTTTGCAATATTTCACTACAACTGTAATAAACATAATCTGAATATTTTAATATTTTACCAATTTAGCCACCAATTCACCAATAAATTTTTCTTACAAAGAATTACAATGATGCACAAGCTTCGTTCTGTATTTGCTCACACTGTAGTTGCGTGATTGTGTTTTGCTTCTGCTCGGCAGTTTAAACAGACTAAACCATCATGCTTCTCAATGGTAAACGATTAGGACAAAACATACAATTGATTACACTTGGGTGCCTGGTGATATTTAGACCGTTTTTCACCCATATTATCTGTTTTGTTTTGGTCTTCTTGGTAACAGACGTAGTAATTACATGATAATGCTTTCACCCATGAGCTCAATTAGAAAAAGAGCTGCTTCACTCCCCTTCAGAACGACAACAATTAGAGTCAATGATTCCACACTGAGAGCGGGCTGTCAGTGAATTTCGCTTGGTAAAGATGGCAGTATTTAACCAAGGCTCAGATTTGGGTCGTGAACCAAGGGCCATTAGTTCCTTTTAAAGCTGAGTGATTTACACAATTCATTACAGCCAGTGAATCTTCAGCCAGCGTCATATTAAATGGTTACTTACTCTCAAATGGCCTCTTGGGAGTTGAATTGTTGGGTTGCAAATAGATTAAAGTTTACATTGAAAGGAGAAATTGAATTTAGAGGTAATCAATAGCATAATGGGCCAGTGAGAGGAGCTTGCTGCCTGAAATGAAATTACCATATTTTTAATCTTAATTTTCCACTCTGTTTATCTGACAGTGTGGATGTGCAATCCAAACAGATAATGAGAGAGTGGGGATATTGACAGTGGGGGTCCTCTGGAGTGCTTGTTTCAGTGATTAAACACTGTGATCTGTGATTACTTTGTGTCGGGTGTCAGGCTGGCAGCCCCGGCCCGGTGCACAGCAGCTGGAGCGCCGGGGGTCTCCAAGGTGCAAATGCACCTGACACGGCATTGACAGCATGTTAAACCCTATCGGGGACCGCACCGCACGACGACGGCCTGCCACAATGGCAATACTCAGGCACTATCTACATCACAAGTCAGCATATATCCTCTCTGCTCCTCTGGTGATAACAGCCGACGCAAGAATGGCAACAACAAAGTTTCCACAATAAGTATTATTAAGCGGATACCTTGCCATGCCGCTCATAATAGGACCATTTTAAGCATTTTAAAACACATGAATAGGTGTGCAAATAGCAATGTCGGCAACGTAGTGCTGATGATGCTTTAGTACGTAAATAGATGCCTCAGCAATAGAAAGAGAAAACTGGCCGGCCAGAGAATAATCCCAAAGGTATCAAATATTGAATGAAAATTGGCACAATGAAGTATAGTGAATGAATTGCTGGATGAATTTAAATAGTTTCAGTTAGACCATCCACACTCTAAAGAGACAAGTGATACTGTATGTTGACTGATTTGAGGATGCGATAGCCATTTTATTGTCTGTTGAGTAAAGAATAATGTAACAAAAGTATGTGCAAAAACTGAAAGTGCTGTAAATGGTTAAACTAACTGAAAGTGCTGGGAGGTATTAAATATCATTTGTTATTTGATAAAATTGGACGTCAATGTGGACATTTTGGGTTGGAGAGACAATAATGTTTCTTAAAACTTAGTGCAAGCGGTTTCTTTTGTCATGGATACCGCTGTTTGACAAATGGAAACAAATTGCGCGGTGCGCACAACTGAACAGCAAGGAGTTGGAAAGTGTCAAACTTGGAGCTGAGAGATGTTCATGGGCACCTCAAACCTGACTGATCCCGGCATAAAGTACTTGCTGAAGACGAGAGTGGGAGCACAGGGATTTTCGACAGGCTGCAATGAAATTAGGAGAATTGACTATGGCGGCTTTGTTCCTGTTTGGTGACATGCAGTCGGGACAGGGGATTGGGAGGGGGCGAGGGGAGGGGGGGGGGGGGGGGTGCTGGGAGACGCAGGCAGTTCCCCAGAGACTACACACTCAGCCTTTCTAAAGTGACTGCAAAGTGAATATCTGACAAGTTCCCAAGGCCCGACTCGACTCTCCGTGTAGAGATCAGAACACAAACAGGTTCAACAAATACAGTAGCGCACTCCAAGATACATGAGGTGACACTGGATATACTGTGATAGAAAACGGCTTTTCATCTCGTTAAAAATAGTTTTTTATACCCTCTCAATTCAGAATATGTTTAACAACCTAGTAGTTAGACTTAGTTTTTTCCTGTGACAGGCTGTGTACAACTCCAACTACCACATGTGGACTTGTATGTGATATATACTGAGAAGTTTCCTTTATCATGTATTTGTCACTGTAAATAAACAGCCCCCATTACTGTAGTCACTCGCACACACACACACACGCGCATATTATCTCATATTCATAAGGTCAAATTAACATGGTCTATTATGCTAGCTCAGCGGTTCGTTGCCTGTGTCAAACTGAGCTGACAGGCCAGACTAATGCCAGTACCAGAAATAATTATAAGTCACCAATGTAATTGGTGTTCCCCTGACTGAGGTTGTATGCTACTGCTTGTTAAACGACATGGAGAGCGTGAGCAATATTCCATTGCAGGATCACTCCCTAAAACAAACTGCCTCATTTAAACTTTTATATTTCATTCATTATTTTGGGTGTTTATAATCTGCAGTCCATCCACACATTTTTGTCACTTTTGTAAAGCATCACACCCCGTTATTTATCGAGGAAGCGGCCACACAAAGGCACCATGGGAACATGAACGGGCTTTACCTGGACCCACTAGTTTAAAGAGGCTAATGTGGCTCTTTGAAAGGCTACTAAATGGGAAGGACCCTTGCATGCATTAACCCTAAATCCATGGGCATGGTCTGTCACCTTAGGAAAATGCCGTTTGATTCTTCGGACGCGGGAGAAAGAGGCAAAGTGGAGGCTAGACAATAGCAGAGGGCTTATCTCATCAGTAAATAAGGCTTATTGCTTAAAGCTATAAAAGGGAATGCTTATTGGTGATGTCATCCCTTTGTGGAAGATTGATGAAGCTTGAGGCAGGGGCCATAGTGTGTGTGTGTGTGTGTGTGTGTGTGTGTAGGGGGGGTGTGGAAAGGGCGACTTGTGTGACAGGAGTTTATAACTTGTGCCCGTGGAACCTGATATGATTTAAAATGTATGGCATGTATTTTAACCGTTGCTGCAGTTAAATTGCACTGTTTGGTAGCAGCAGGCTAACCTAGCTGCACTTCAAAGTTCCATCTGGCCAGGGGGGGCCTTTCTCCTCGGCCATGAGAGAGAGGTCGGTGTTCTGCGCATGTAAACGTGGAGCATTGGCTGAAGGTGGGGGGTGGGGGCTCAGACAGCCCGCGCAAATGCCCAGGATGTATTTACGTGGGTCCAAGGGCCCACTGTGTCTTTTTCTGGGGTTACTTTCTCATCATTTTCCCTAATGTAGAGACCCACAGGGTTGGTGGCAAGCTCACAATGCAGCCGTTGTATGGTTACTGTCAGCTCTCTCAAATAAGGCTTCCTGTTCATTAGACTTCTTTTCACCTCTGCACAATGAGCCGGCTTTGCAGCAATAGTGAGTCGACGCCCATCTCTTCAATGCCATGTGAATAGTTCTAAATAGTGTTTATGCAAGCCATTGTTGCCCATTGTGTGTCCAGTCTTAATGCACAGTGATTTGCCTGCTTTTGTAGCCTGGGATACATTATCTTGCCTATGTGGCTTCAGATGCATGCCCTGCCTTTTCAGCCAGTAAACAGTCTAAAAGTTAACTCCCCATTGACAATGCTGGGAGATCCCCGATAAAGTGGGACAGAGTATACTAACTGGTCCATTTCATGTAGCTCCGTAATTACGCAAATGGCTTCCGCTCCTTTTTGAACATGGCTGCTTCAACCCACTACTCATTGTCTTCTGCTTAAAGGGAATAACTCTCACGTTATCATACTATTTGTTATTAAGTCATAATTGGTTTTCAGTTCTGAAACAATTATGAAAGATTCAGAAGAGGAAAAGTTAAACTGTGCTTTTTAAAGACAGTTTTAAGGTCATCTTCTATGAATATCTTTAAATGATATGCTTGTTTATCTGTTGCTTTCAGAGATTATATTGGCATTATCTGCTTCACGCCTGGTTAGGAATGTTTTTACACTGGTTGTATGTGTCTTTATTCTTCAGACCGTCAATGTGAAAATGCAGGTATAATTCAGATAGACAGCCGGTGGATAATCTGACACACATTGCCATTGAATTATAGCCTACAAACTTTAAGATAATGTCAAAACGATGTGTTGCGTGATGGAAGTTTTATATCTCACAACGTCCATCAATTACACTGATAGGGGTCACAGCTCTTTTTAAAATGTATGTGTGTGTCATAACTTCATTGGATAGCAGAAAATATTACTGTAGCAAACCTGTATAACTTTCTCTTTTTCTCCTTTTGTATTCCTCTTTGTCAGATATACCTACTGTAACTGTAACAAAAGTCCTTCTCCTGCCTTTGTTACAAGTTAATTGTTTGTTTGGAAAGATGTTTTCAGAGCACTTGAGCTGTATTCTGTCTTGAATTTAGTCCATTTTGATTTGGAGATACACTTGTGTTCTTCTGTGTGTGAAGGATTCCAACAATTGATGAAAGGAAAGAATGGAAAAGAAAACCATGAATATGAGAGTGCAGGCATATTGGAGGTATCCCCCCCCCCCCCCTTTTAACATTGTTCTAGAGAACATACTGTATACGGCACCTCCAGAGCACACTGTAACTGTAACTGATACACATTACAATTCACTCTGTAGATAGATGCACAAAAGTGTTTTTTTGCGGCACCGATTACATTATAGCTAGTTCAAAAGCATTCACAGTCAAGTATGTGGCTCTCGACTGCGGTGGAGAAAAAGATGCTTTTAATGGTGGGCCAGTGATTACAGGTGACAGATGTAACTGATAGCCGGCCTATTATTGTCCTGAGATTTGGTGTGTTTGACCCCCTGAAGCATTCTGCTGCCAAGGGAGTTTAAAGCGAGCCAAGGACCCTGAGGAAAGGAATTTTATGATTGCTCTGCAGTGACACTGATACAACTATGTCATGTTACACTTCGACGGAGCTGGTTTGGACAGGCAGGTTTAGGACAAGGTCTCACTACAGGACACATGGGAAATCCTCCATATTGACCTGCTAGAGTCAGAATGGATAATGTTTTGTTTCTGATTGCCACAACTCGTACGCTCACAATGTTGATATTTCATTTGACCTCTATTAGCCTACCAGGTGTATATTTCCATTTCTTTATATAATGAACTGTAGTGGTATATTTCAGCGCCTGCAACGATACTCCTAGGAGATTATTATTTTAAACTTAACTACTGTTGACTCGCATTGCTCCTGGCTGATATTTCCATTAAGGGTCTCCTTATCAAATAATGAAATGAAGAATCTGTTTCCTGGTAGTATTCTGTACTATTACCTCACGAAAATCAAAAGGTTCCCACTGTAACATCTTGCCTCCCATGCCAGTTAATTAGCCACTGCCGCACTACACACTAATGCTACTTTCATGAGAATAATTCCAGACAATGAACCTGTCTCCTTTGTGTCCATCTGCAAACCCTCTTAATTAATATCAGAAAATACAAGCCGAAGTTAATTGAAATTTGAACATCCCACTTGTATAGTTTACAATAATATAATCGCTTGTGTTTTGTTGCTGTTGTTGAATTGCTATAATAGCTGGTATCATATCTCTATTTACCATTCCATTGATTGCAGAGAGGTGTAGCAAAAATAGGAAAACAAAATGAAAAAAGAAATGTGTTCGGCGTGAGTAAACCAGAGGCAATATATGCAACCCCAACATTGATTTAGACCCACCCATTAATATTCACACTCCTCCAGATAATCATGGCAGCGTTATCCTGATTTGTTTTCATTGATTAAGTGACATTTCACCCTCTTCTCATATCCTGGTTATTAATATAGTTTGCATTGATATTATTTCCACATTAACAACAATTTTACCACGTGATAGGTATTACACGACAGATGCAAAACAGTATCACCTCTACGGCAGATAGCTTTAATCAAGGGTCCCTTTTGATGCAAAATCTTTACAACTTTAATCAATCTTTATAGATGAGCTTTTCAGTCTGTGTGCAACTTTGAATAGCGTAGTTTTAAAGAGGCTGCACCTCTGTCAGATATTTGTTAGGTTTAGCAAATTGCAAATCACTTTAGGAATACGAATTAGATAACATGTTCAAAGTACTCACTTTATGTGCTGTCCAGAATTCAGTTGTCTTACATCCAAGTATGCTCGTGTATTAACAATAAGGCATTTTCTGTCACACTAATCTATGGAAGGTATATTTATGTTATCACGCACACATTTCATCATATTGGGCAATGCACAGAAATATCAAACAAAATGAATAAAATAGATATACAGTGGGTAGTTACAGCCTTTATGTCGTAACATTTTTGAGCCAAGAACATTTCTAAAGTTATCATTATTTATGTTCCAGTTGCGGTGGTCACAGTCTGTCACACAACATTTGGATCTGCATGTCCGATTAACAATCATGCCATGTTTCTAAGATCAAGCTCCTAGCAGTCTAACCACCCACCATGGTAATTAGCTGTCTACTAAGCTAACACGCATAACACACATGCATGATGCAAGCCAGTAGCATATCAAGGTGCTCTCTAGATCTATCCCCATTTGCTCTGTAGTATCACTATGAACACTTGTCTGACATCAATGACATTGCTATGGACTTCTCTATTTCCTCCTTGGCTTAAGTCCAAATACGGTAGATCCTGGGGTTTAACAGCGAGAGCATAAGGCACGTTCAGTAGATGAGATATATAGAGCATTCACTTTTCAGACAAAGTGTTTATTACGACTTAGCTGTTCCCAGTGTCTTAAGGACTACTACTCGTGTATGAAGTGTCACAAGGTTATCAGCAGCGATAGGCTCTAATGTGTACCGCTGACATGTTGAAGGAATCACGCTGACCTTGGCTGTGCATGCAGGTCTGTTATCAATGGCTTGGCGAGAATATGGCAGGGGTGACAACCTGAAAATGACTGAGCACTTCCAGAGTCAGACAGACAGATAGGATTGTAGCTAAGGCAAGCTACTGTGTATACGGTTTGAGCATCACATTGTTTATGCAAGACACTTTAACGGGAAGCACAGATTAATTACCGACAAAGAGGCCATACTGTACATGGCTGTAGCACTACTGTATATCTTTGTCAAAGTGGTTCTGTTGGCATAGAGTGCAAATTAAGCATACATTTAAATGTGTACAGTTTAGTGTTCTTGACCTTTATTGACATTGCTATGTGAGAGTATGTTCAGGGGGACGTGATTTCTATGTTCCTTTGGGTTTAAATGGTTTTATCCAGAACAGCATCTTTAAGTGGATGGTTTTTTGTGGTGAATCCAGGCAGTTTTCTAATCTGTTGTCCCTATTTCTAAAAAAAACATTGATCATCAGGGCATAGCCAATATGGAGGTTAATCCATTCCAGTTCCTATACTATGGGCTGCTTATGGAAGCACATTTGCTTAGGGCAGCCATGCAAATTATTACTTACTGCCCTGTAAGCTGATAACACAAATTAGATACCCATTAAAGTCGAACAATGTATATAGAGTGAGAAAAGATTGCAAGTGATACCTGAAGGTATTGCTTAAATCGTGAGGAAATAAAATATGCCTCATGCGCGCAAACTTTAAAAGTGTAGAGATGTTTATCCTTGGGATTGGAAGATGCATAATAGTAATCTCATATGCACAGAGGCAGCTGCCAGGTGGAGGATAGCACACTGCATGTTTATGAATAGAAATCATTACAGGAACCCGGGGAGCATGCAGGCATGGACCAGTGAAACAGAACTTTTCACTCACCCCACCCCCTGCCTCCATCCGGTACACACTACAGCACTTAAAAGTTTGTGTACTCTACCTGAAAAAAAACACCTCGTTGCTGGGGGTGGGGTAAAGAAAAGCTGCGGTCAGTTTGTTCTGGACGAGACTGTTTGACTGCATCAATTTGTTTCACCAGATACAGGCGTCGAGAGGCATTTGTTGAAGTTCCCCCTAACTTTAAGTCCTAACCCGATTGTGGTCTGGCAGGGGCGAACAATGCGTCTGTTAATCCGATCCTGACACCTGAGGGGCCTGTGCAATCAGCGCAGGGAGAAGCAGGCGTCCTCTAGCAGCCGCAGCTCAGCCACACTGGGCCTGTGTACCTGCAGCGTCTTCAGCCCCTATCAGATGAGTCGCCGTAATTAACGTGCCAAACTGCTCTCTAAGGGGACGATGGTGATGCTGAGCAGCTCCTGAAGAGGTGGCTGGGCACAAATATGTTTGCGCTGTGTTTTAACCAGGGGGCAGGGACTGATTCAGGCCTGTTTAGGGAACACTGGTAATAACTACTTAGTTTAGTTTTTTTTACTTGACTGTTGTTTTCTTTGAGCCCCCCCCCCCCTTCTGCTCTGCTGGCTGGCTGATAGTTAGTGATTCATCCTAATGCTCCTCTTTTGTCTGGCGGAGTGCGGCGTCAGCAGTTATTCTTTAACTGACGACTTTCAATGCTTGGTGGTGAAAGTGATGAAGCTGAAACACAAAGACAAATTAAGGGTACAAAAACACCCTCCATTGTCCCTTTGTCGAGGGTCACAAATCGTAGAGTAAAAGCAACACAGCGTGGTCGAAATGTATTTTCCTCTGTTCCTTTAGAGCCCCCCACACACCCCGCCCCACCCCCAATCCCCACCCCTCTCTCTTTATATTCATTAGATTCATTATGGGCCACAAAGGATTGCCAACAAAACAGCTTGTGATTTTAGTTGAATTCATCCCCCTCTGAGGCCTGCAGGGAAATTAAAGTAGGTGACTATCACTGGTGAGGTGGGGTGGGTGGGCAAGGGTAGGCTTGACACATCTGAAGCTTTCAGTGACGCTAATAGCCAAGCGTATCCAAAATACACAGGAGCTGACCCCAAACAGATTGTGGGGGGGTTTAAATCATTAGTTTGCAAATGAAGAAAAAAGTGCATTGGTTCTACGGTGGAGTCGGCTAGCCTTTGATTAGTGTTTGTAAACCTCACCTTCTTCAGCGAGCGAGCGCGTGCAAGTGAGCGAGGGAGCGTGCAAGCTCACACACACCACACACACACACACACACACACACACACACACGACGACCAAGAAATTAATAAACGAGACACAGTGACACTTTGGGAAAAACACTTACATCTCAAGCACCTGTTAAACAAATGCTCTTAAGGCAGGAATAAATTGCAGGCAGGTTCAAATTGCGGAAAAACCTTCATTTAGTTGATGTCCCGGGGGCCTGCTTATTACTTGAGATTTATATAACATTAGTTCTGCCTCGCAAATGTGCTGCACCGTTTCACCTCACTGAAATATGAAGAGGTTTGATCAAAAAAATAAAGCTACAAGACATTCTCTCATTAAACGCTAAACCTTTTTACAGATCCGTTAATTGAACTTGTGGCATGCAGCACTGACTTGCTCCTGAGCAGTATGCTTGCCTGTGCCCACGAGCGCTGCATGGTATGGAGGTAAAGATGTGTACAGGATGCTTAGTGGTGCTCTAGCAGAATGCTAAAATAATCTGCCATATTAGACGCGCGTTACTGAGAAGCCAGTGCTGCTCACTCTGCTAGTTGTTGGAGATTTAGCTTGGCATAAAAATATATTGCGTTGTGTCACACATGTGCTTGTTATGTCTAATACACTGGATAGGATAACTTATAGCATGTACTGTTCTGTCGCTAAGACTGGCACTAATCAGGATGCAGGCTGGGAAGCATTTCAGTCATAGGAGCGCCCCCCCCACACCCTGCCCAACACACACACACACCCTCCACCACCCCCCATTGAGCGTGTGTGTGTTTCAAGTCACCAATCTGTTTTGTTCGCCGTCCTTTTCAATTTGTTTACATTTGGCCCCTGCCGAAGAGGGACAGTCTATTGATTGATTGTCTACTCTTCCCAAGAGTGGCACAGGATGCAGGACCCCCCCCCCCCTCTCTCTCTCTCTCCTGTGTTGTGTAGCCTGGTGGCCAGCCCCTGGTTCTGAGATACAGGCATGGGATGGTCCTGTCCAGTCACCACACAGACCTCACATGAAGCCAGCCTGAGCTATAATGACGTGTGTGTGTGTGTGTGAGAGAGATAAATATATGAGAATATTAGGAAACATTTATAAAAGATATTGTATTCGAATACTGTTATTTTATATTACTGTTAATAATACTGTTATAATACTGTAAATTACACTTTAATTATATTTTAATTAAAGTGTAATTAAACAACATCGCCTTATAAAAGTAGGTTTAGCACGTTCATGTTTAATTTTTAAAAAATGTTTTTACTAAGAGGTTTGTATTTATATTGTCATTGTGTCTGTGGTATTTTCTCTGAAAAGCATCTGTCTCAAATTCTATGGAACAATTTATGCGAGTGAAAAGAATCATTTCAGATGAAAGTTGAAATGCTATTGTAAAATGGCCCTTTCTCTCCCCTTGCGTGAAGATAAACAATTTTCCATGAATATATGGCTGGGCCCCCCCCTATCTCCCACAAAAATCAGAATGTGTCCCATATTGGGCCTATTGTAGTCCATTAAAAGAAATCCTTTCCCTGTGGCAACCATTTTGCAGGTTTCAAGTAGATAAATGCCTTCCAAGAGGGATAAGAATGCATTTCTACAAAACTGCATTAAAGAGTAATGTTTGTCAACGACTCAGATAAAAACTTCACAGACACAATTCTCTTTAGAGGCTGTAAATGCATTGGAAATGTGCGGTGCTGATTGGTCTGGTACGGCTGCCTACAGGTTAGCAGGGCTCATTTCCAATCTCTGACAGCAATATGGGTCGCCATGCGCTTCATCCCGATTGCTCACGTCGAACACAAACCGTGGTCACTCTATATATGGAAATCTCTGTCTTCAGGGCGAAAAAAATTAAAAAGGTGAGATTGGCAGTTTAACCTCCATGGCCCCGCTGAAAATATGTTTTAGTCTGATACATTATGCTATTGGGAATTATTTATCGAGAAGATACAAGCCTGATATTTGTCAGAAAATAATGAGATGTTGAGGGCGGCAGCTGGAATGTTCCGGTCCGGTGAGCAGCATCTATGAATCTGGGATATGGAGTAAATACGGCAGGCTGAGACGATGCGCGGCCCGTGTGGAAAAAAGTGCAATGCACCGTCTGGGTGGCACTGGCTAAAGTTTAGACTCCCATATTCCTTTTGTCATTTTAGATTCATCTTCTTCATTTTCCTCCTCATAGCAAATAAGAGACATTTATGAGTAATCACCTGCAGAAATATTGCTATTCGTAGCCTATGTGACAGTGTTTCAGCTCTTGAGTCCACACGTGAATAATGAAGATGATCTATTTATTTTATCCATTAGACACGGCAGTCATACAAACAAAAGCAGACTGGTAGATGTGCTGCCGTGAGTTGAAAGAGCCCACCTGTTGACACACCGCATTCAGGGAATGAGTCGTGCAGTTGTTGCAGTTATACAATACAAACAGAGAATAGAGACCCATTCACATGCTCTCTCAATACAGTTGAAGTGTGTCTCTCAGCAGATGACGGAGAAAGGCTGTGTATTATTACAATTCAGACCCTGTCACTTATTGTTGAGACTGATGTTTCACATTAGTTACCCATAATTCCTCCCTCCACCTTGCGTGTTCCTCACACAAGGTGGGAGTCATGGCTTCTTGGTTTATATTAAACACAAAGACATATTTGCTATGAATGACACATATAGTGCTAAATAAAATCAAGAATGTCCTTAGCAGAATTGTGCTTTAAAATAGGTCCATTATTTTACCATCAGCACCTATACATACATATTATTCGTATGTATATTATTTCTACACTTTACAATTAATATTCAAGATAAACATTGAATTGTTATCTGTAATTGTTTATTTGTCGTAAGCTGGATCAAACATATACTGTAGCTACAGTAAGGTGTTTCCACTTGTTGATTGAGAAAAGTATGTAAAATTACTAAATTGCTTTATTCAGAGAGTCTCACTTCCCCATTTCCAAACTCCTCAAGTTGTTTTGATTTATTCCATTCTCTCAGAACATACTGGCGCTTTTCAGGGTCCCCTTTGTTCTTGGTGAGGGAGTCTTTTATTCGGGAGAAATCTCTCATCTCAGACCAGCGCTTTGCCTTGATGCAGATCTTCATTAATCAGGGCTGCTGTGGGCTCCATGGCAGCCTGCCGTTTTGATGGGAATTGAATTTGATACCATATTGTAGCTTGTATGGAAGCTAACAATGGGCCGTGTTCCTGCCTGTGTCTCTGCACAATCAGAGAGACCCAATTAAATAATTTGGCACAATAAAAGGGAACAAAGGGATGCCCAGGCTTAAAGTGAGAGCTCCAACATTTGCATTCTACCTATTTCTGCATCATGTTAATTAATTTGCTTTGAAACCGTTGGGGAAGGCATTTCATTTTCTCATTTCAAAGTATGTCGAGGACGCTTTATATTCAGCTGACATGCTAAATCAATATTTTACAAAAGGATATTCACTTTGTTTCTCTGGAGCACAAGACATGGTATGAAAATACATTTGCTTCATCACATTTTGCTGCTCTAAAAGAAAACTTGCCCAGGAATGCCATGTTAGTCCAATTCATGAAATGTGAAATAAAGTCATGTTGGTTCATGTTTTATGCAGATCGCTTCTTCTGCTATATTGTGCATCACCTATTAACGTGTAATGTCTCATTTTACACCATATGAAGATCGCATAATGTTTCTGGCTATGAGAAATAATGTGATAAATAATAGTGATAAATAAAGTATCATGATATTTTCATGTTCTTTAAATTGTTCTATTAATAAAGTGGCCTTAATTAACAATGTGTGATTTTTGTAACGTCTATATGCCTTTGTTGACGTCAATATGTCATATCCAATCACGGGTAAATAAATAGTGCATGAGTGGCTGACGATAAGCGCTGATGGGACCCATATGGAGCTGTCAGGCGGTTGGTGGGCTGTGCTGGTCCACTCGCTGTAATTGAAAGAAATGAGCCATGGAAGTGACACATTAGTAGTCCCCCTGGAGACGCACACCCACACACACATGGACGAGCTCTCTCTCTCTCTCTCTCTCTCTCTCTCTCTCTCTCTCTCACACACACGTATTGTATATCTCCGTGGCTCTCCTCTCACACATCCGCATGCCTGGTGTATATGTGGTTTATCTGAGTGAAACTGTAACCGCGCCGGTGTCAGTCAGGCCAATGTTAGCCAGCGCCCACACTGTACGAGACATGGCAAGGGAGATTGGGTAGGTCTCCATCTGGGTTAAAGGGATAATGAGAAACTGCCCTGCAGTGAGTTAATCAGCTCATCGCTCTCCCCAGTACCGCCATCTATTTGCTGTTTATCCCCCTGCCTAGGGCCCCTGGGGGGAGACCTGTCTATGAGGCAGCACCTGCAGCCCCCCCAGAGCTTGATTTAGTGCTGTGAATGCTACTTGCCGGCTAGATTACACTGGACAGTGATCAAACCTTATTTGCACTCTGATTAGACAAACTGCTCCCTGGACTGACCGGGCTAAAGCAATTCTCCTTTAGTAATGTTATACTGCTGCCCAGCGTAAAAATGATTAACACGGCCCGGGTGAATGTGGCAGCCGTTCATCTAAGCAATAGCCCTGCATAGCTTGGGTCCTGAACCAGGCCCGCTGCTATCTGCCTGGGCTACTGCATACAACTTAGAGCCTTCTTACTTTCATGCGTTTTTACATTTGAAGGGGCATTTGGCTTGACAGCTGCACTATTCGCACTATGGGCGATTTAGACTATAGTTATATTTATCCTAACCTGTGTGTGTTTGTAGGAGTCACACACACATGCTAGCCGGTACAGTATGCAACACCAGATTAGCCAGCAATTTACTATAACCATGGACCATAGTTCCTTACCTAAATACAAGTGTACATACTCAGACTGTGTCTTAAATACTCTGTTTGATCACTTATTGAGGTTTTTGTTTCTCCAAATTATCATTGGGTTCCTTTGTAACTCAAAATCATATTTTAAAAATACTGTCAATTCTTAATTCCCAAATATAGGATATCAATATTACATTCTTAATTGTAATTATGTTGATATTAATATGTCATCTTGTCATACTGTTAACTTTGGGACTGTTTCATTGAATCACTTTTGAACTAACTGACGCTTGTAAGATAGCAATGTCCTTGCTCATGTTTTGAATTACCACTACACATTGTCTTCCACATATTTTGCAGTATTGCATTTTGCATATATGCAGTATTTATTCAATATGAACATATCTAATTTATAAGAATGATGTCAAATGACAAGGACTAATGCATACATTTGTATACATTTCACTGTTTTAAGAACAGTGAAAACATAGGCATTAATTGTACAAGGCAGACATACAAGGTCAGACCAACCTGTACTAGGAACAAACAACATTCAGTATTCTGTAGTATTCATATGTATAGTATTTAGAGGAAGGTCACTTGTTGCATTCAGAGCAGAAAGCACTCTAGCAACATCATTGTGCTCCTGAATTCAGCGCTTCAAAGGCACACAAAGCCTGCTCTTCACACCAAATGATCAGGCCATCTTAAATATTTACACAATGCACCTGCGACTGAATATGTGCACTCTTTTCTTTCACCTGCCCCTGTGTGGAGGTTAGAAAAGTATTAGCAAAGCTATTTTCTGCCATTCACCTTGATCTCCATCTTGAATGCTACTCAATGGAGTCTCTCCATCATTTCTCTAGTATCCTCTGTAAAACCATAATCCTGATGCAAGCCCCACTTAGAATCATGCCTGAAAGAGCAGTGAACATATTACAGAAAAAGGGCCATTATTATGAAGAAAACGCATAAACAGTGGAAAAGAATGGAAGGGCAATGTTCATAATGGAATCTGAAAGCTTTCGTTTTTGTCCCCATTGTCTCTGCTTCCTCCTCCAAACAGCCTTCCCTATTCCAACTATCATTGCAAAGTTCTTGGGGAGAAAATGAAGTGCATTCATGCCTCCTGAAAGAGGCTTTTAAGGTTGAGTACAGCTCAGACAAAGAGGAAGGTAGGCTATAGCTGGCCTGGGAATGACTATATGTTTATAACCTCGCTGAGCACAACTCCAGAACGTCAAGGAACGTGTGAATACAAATGAATCAAACTGGCCACAGAGCACATCCAAGCCACAATGCTGACAGGCTTATTGGTATTCATCAACAGATTGTGTGGCGGTTGCTACGGTTATATGATGCATTGCCGGTATTGTGAAATGTTTTTAGATTGTTAAATACAAGGTTTCACAGATACAAAATATTGCTGTTGAATTACAGTTTTTGTTTTCATATTTCTCTTTTTAGGGTAAATTGTCCTTTGGAGTGGTATTACTGTATTTGTATTGATTCAAAGTGCTGAAAGATGCATCTTGAAGATGAATGTACGTTTGCGATAAGATACAAAGAGCATTTTTCTTCGCTGTCAGCCCCCATCCCGTTGCTCCCAGCCCCCTTCTCACTTCATTTTGCTAACTGCTGCTCGACGCGCCTCCATCGCTGACCCAGCATCAGCTTTCCTGCTCTGATAAATGAGCCCCTTTGAATTGATGGCAGGCTGGAGGAAAAAGAGATAATCCCAGATAATGTGGACACAGTTTTCATTTCTTGTCACCCAATTAAACTGCAATTATCCCAAGTGCGGGAGAGGAGAAAAGTGGAAAGAATGGCCAAAGAATGGAAGAGTGAGGCTCCCTGGGACTCTCTCTACCAGACACATTAGCCCAGATTTGCTCCATTCTCATAAAAAGAGAGCCATTCCTTGCACTTGGCAGTGCACAGCAAGTGGCAGACCAGATGCAACCCGGGGCTTAGAGTAGAATGCCTGCACAATATACTGTATGTGCCGAGCCTCAAACTGGCTGTGTACACAGGTTGTCTCCCGCTAAAAACTGCAGTGGGGGCATTTGTACATCTCTTTGTGATTTTATGCATGGCTACGGACATCAAAGTTTCATTTTTCATCCCTTTAATAGTTTTTGTTTCTGTTTTATAATACTAATGAGTGTGGGTTATGATCAAATATACAAAATTGTATTTTCTAAAAGCATTGTCATTGTGGCTACTACAATCAATGTATAGGAGCCCATGTAGCAAACTACACACGGCACTGTATTTACAAACTGTCAAACCGTTCTGCGCATACCCAAAGCTACTCTGACCCAGAGCCTGTGTGCCTGTTTGCTTTAAAGAATCGACTGCTGCTTATAAAAGGGAAGCATCTCTTGTCAATTGTTTGCTTTTAAATGAAACCGGACCCCGTGAAACCCTCCACTGGCACAAATTCTAAGCAGTAAATTAATGTCCTTTGTAATTACTCTTCCCACAGTAATTATCACAAGGGACAATTTATGCATTACCTTATTGATTTGCCTTGACCCTTGGCAGAGCTTAATTTGGACAGAGAAGACAGTTTTGGCTCGTGCTGTCCAAAGCAAACAGCCCCCAGGGCCCTGTTGAAGCTTTGCTCCTAGGCATGCCACAGCCATATTCAACCAAATACATCTCATGGGATTATGACATGACTCTCTGTTCTGATAGAAGGCTATTTAGCAGCTTTGCTTGAGTGTCAACTTTAGACCAACCTAAAGCCGCACAAAATAACAAAAAAAATAAAGACAAAAACTAAAATAAAAATAAAACCCCACATTTATTACAGTTCTCTCTTAATCTTCACACACCCAGTTATTATTTGAAGTTTTTGAAATATGAAAAAAAGACAAAAAAATCCCTCTTCCTTGATTCTGTACTTCTCCCAGGCCCTTTAGATGAACATAAACATATGATTTACATCATTAGGCAGCTATTATCTTAAGCACACAAGCACATACAGTACTGTACTGTCTTTGATAACTGCAGCCCTTCTGCAATGGCATCTAATTGTGCACACACAGTAACGTTGTCACAGCTCTAATGTATCGCTGATTACGGAGAAGGGAGAATACTCTGTCAAAATAGGATCAATACTTTCCATAAGTGTCTCAGGTGCTCTGCGTGAATAATGGGCTGATTAAGCAACATTGGGGGGGGGTAGATATTTTGAATGCAGCTTCTCCATCGCTGTGTCCATCAAATAATGGGGTCACCTGAGACAGCTCAGACATGAGGTGCTGACAGCACACTCACCCTACCGCAATGCCATTCAAGCCTGTGTTTTAGATAATCACATATAATAATAATAATAATAATAATAATAATAATAATATATAATATATAATATTAATGATATTAGAACAATAATCAGACACATGCACAAA
>JAODTR010000014.1:3110107-3124737 GCA_025399935.1 Amblyopsis rosae
ACACACACACACACACACACACACACATGAACAGCGCACCACCACATATTCACACATACTGCTGAAGATAACAGGTTATTATATTCCTTTTTTAAATTACTACAATGCAGTGGGGGATCCTCCCGCAAAGCTCTGGGGGCCCTCAGGGGTGATGGCACCCCAAGTTGGGAAGCCCTGCGATAGAATATTGAAAGAGCAAGTGGAAACATCATTGCGATGTTAGTGTGAACTGTATAATCTGCTTGTCGTCATAAATGTTAGAAATGGCTATGTTACGTCTCAAAGATATGTCAGACATAGCTGCCATAATGGGTCCATCCAGGGAGATGTGACACTATGGGGCAACAATCAACCATCTGCGGCAGCTACGTTATTCCTTTTCTTTTGGGAAGAGGGAGTTTTTTTTCTCTGTCAATGACACGCTTATTATCTTGGTCACTTAATCTGCTCAAATAAGATTGATTTCCCCTTTCATGCCGTGTTAGTAGCCCCTGTCAGAAGGCTTCCCGGCCCTGGGAACCATCTACTTCAAATGCATCCCCGCAATTTCTCCATTTGATAGAGGTCAGAGTCACCATGCCTGTTGCTTTGACACACTGATGAGCGGACACACAAAGCTCTTTTATTGTTACATCTGATATGAAAGAGCATGGGTGTGTGACAGGAGACAGTGTGTTATGAGGTGTCTTATGAATATCTAGTCAATGCAACGATGGACAGGGGTGACACATTAGACCGAATAGTGCATATAGATAGATAGATGTACTGTATCTCTGCATTATGTGTTTTTCATTTCATCTATACCGAAATATCTTAACCATATGAAAGGATTTAGGAACATTTTAAAAAGATTAAATAAAAATAGATTAAAGTCATAAACAACTGTTTATAACAATAGATAACAGTCTCTGTTCAAAGATTACTTGTGAGATAGTGTGAATTAACTAATTTAACTGTGATGCGCTGTACAGTATTACAGGTTCAAGTTACCGCTTCCTGGCCCTAACATTAGAGTTGAAAGTCCATGGATGCTAACAAGTAGTATTCCGTCATCATTCACACAGAGGTGCCAGCCGCTCACTGCCGGTGTACTGTGAAGGACGAAGAAGGCGTCCCACTCGATTCTTCTCTGAAGGACGACGGCACACTATGAAGGCCCAAATAACATGTTAGCTTGCTGCCCCATGGTTCAAGGAGATTGGATCACTTTTTGTTCGTCGCGCGGCCTCAATTCTACCGCCGCATAAAGAGAGGCGGTGACCGGGGTAGAACTCAAGAGAGAGCAGGCTTTTGTGGGGTCGAGGGAGAGGGGTGGATACAAAACAAAATGTGCCCGGGTGCATCAGTTTCTCTGATCCCAACTGGAAGTATAAATGTATCTGAGAGATGAGCTATCTACAGGGGAGTGTGCCACAAGCAAGCCCATTCTTCCCTCTGTCCCTATGATGAGTTAGCAGACCTGCATTGATAAATCTGATAAAGGCACCACTATCAGGTGGCGGTCTGGGTAATTACAACTCTCTATTTGGGTCTTTTGTAGTGATGCTGCGCCGATAAGGGCGATATAATGAGGAAAAAAAGCTTCTGATAATGTATCCTCTAAATGGTTGAAATTGTGCATCGTGGAAAAAAGGAAAATCATCAAATAATCTCTGTGCCTACAGGGAAGGTAGTGTATTTTGATTTAAAATGCAGGTCTCAGTGACAACAAAATATAAAATGTTTAAGCTAGGCATTCACCCTGTGGTGGGAATGAAAATCACTGCTAAAAAATCTGACTTCTGACTAAAGGTTTGGGAAGGTTGTGTTTTAATGATCCCGGAAGACTATTAGACTACATTCTGTTGTTTTCCCCTTGAGGGGCCCCAGATATTCCACAGTGGGAGATTACAAATAATGCTTTGACAAGCTGTGGTTGAAAGATGAAGGTCTTATCAACCTTGTGGACTCACCGTCCCTCTGTAAAGCCATTCTCCTTCCATAATGTGCTTTTAAAGTTGGTTGTATCTGCCAGTTCAGGTCCTTGAAGATTCAACTGACAATCACTCCACCTTCCCATCCTCTCTGCTATCACACACAACACACACATCCACACACACGCACACACACGCACACACACACCCACACACCTCAGGGCCATTTGTCGGTTCCAGTCCTCAATATTTAATACATGCTGCAATGTGTTCTGTCTTATTGTAGGTAAGGATCATGACCAACTATCAATAGTATTTCCACTAATGTGATTAAGTTAATACTGTGCTCTATGAGAGGATTATTCCTGAATTCCTCTTGATATGCGTAATATTTAGGTTGTGGTAGAGTAAATATTTTGGTTTTTCACCAACATAATTCCCAATGACAAAGACTTGAAATTCTGCCCTAAGGAGCAATAAAGACTGTATAATTAGAATGATTACAGACCTGCACAACTAATTTGGCACTTATTGAATATATTTTGAGAACACAACATTCAAAATAGGTCACATATTTAAACCACAAGGAAATATTAACTTTATTCACATTAATTATGTGTTTATCCTGACTCATTTGAGGTGTTGCTGAAGTCTGTATTGTGTGTTTACCAATCCGGTCATTGTGTTGCATTGCAATTAAGCACATTTTCAATGTATTGTAAAAATAATGAAAGCCCATTAGACAAAATGACTTCTAATCTAAGTGCGGCCATCTTTAAATAGAAATCAATTGGATCCCTCACAACACTAAACTGTTTGTCGTTAACACTATATCAAAGGCTCACATGAGATAAGATTCTAGCTAATAGCATGTGATAGTGACAAATTGACTTCAAGCTCCGCCTACCATCATGTGAAGAACATTTATCCTCCAGTATATTTCATATGTTTGCTTAACATTTACAATTCAATGACATATAGTCTTGCAAAAAAGTTAATAATCTCTGAATGTTTTTCCATGATTTTGTTGAATATCAATATCATTCTTGATCTTCATGGATTGTGATTATATTTTTAGATGGGATTAACAAAACTAGGCCACTCGATCCAAAAAATTAACTACATGGAATTATATTTAAAACAATATTGGATGTATTTATATATGTATATTTTATTAGTTATCATTTAATTTATGATGCTTTTAAATTTGTTTTATCACTATAATGGCATTATTATAGCCTAATCTGCATTATTTATGCACGTCCTTATTTTAAAAACAAGTGCAAAAAATGTAAGGTTTTAGTATCTGTGTATATGAATCATTATTAAGTATTGACCATCAAGGCAGCACACATGAAAGTCAGGAGACTGACTTGAAAGCAGTTGGGCCCGGTTGTGGCTCAGCCCATTGAAAGGATATGATATATTTAGGGCATCAAGGAGTAGTGGAGGGCCATTCTGTGATCAGACAAGCAGAGAACACATCGGGAACACAACGGGAACACCTCCCTCTCTCTTCCCACAAAACTCCTAGATAATAAGACAACTTTCATGTCACCTCAAATACTCTCCGTGCCGTGGGGTTTGACATTCACCCTTCTTTTCCACGTTCTCTTCAAAGAAAATGCATACTTGTAACATAAGATTTTAGAATGAAAGAATGAAAATACATACAAGAATATCACTGTCTAAGGAGTCAGGATTTGGATCTTTACTCCCATCCCATCCCAGTAAACACTTTTAAAGGATGTGATTCTTTATGGTTGAGGACAAGCATGTTATGGGCAAACTGGGATTATCTTGGGATCATCATCAACTCTATGAAATTGTTGTGCTTTCTCCTGGAGTTACTGAGGTGTTGAGCAGAATAACTGGCTGGCGCTATCTCCAAGATTCCGGCACCTTGAGGGGGCTTCTATTTCAGACTGATGGCTCTAGCACTTTAGATTGAACTGTGTGGGATCTGTCTGGGCGGGAAAATGTCCTCATGGGCTTGTTGTGCTGCTGTCTGCCTTCTATTTGCATGATATTTTTCTATTCAGTCTTATCGTCTGTCTGTGCTGTGAGGAGGGAGTGCCGGCTTCATCTCAGAGGCTGGACTCCAGCCTGTATCGGCAGGTAATTCTCCCACTCTCACCAAATCATCTTGCATTGTTATTTCAGGTGTTCCAGTGTTTTGTATGAGAACATGTCAGTGTAACTGACATTGATTGAGCACTGTCTAAATTAAGCAGGTTTATTTCACAAGATGCAAACATGGGGGGTTATTTCTGTTTCATGTATTAGAACAAAATGTGTTTATATTTGTTTATACCTTGGATTCTAAAAAGTGCATGTAAATATTTGCTTTGACCTGCTCATGCTCTAATAGTCATGCATGACAAAACAAAGTTATCAGCAGGAAAGTGTGTCATTCCCCTCCATTTGTAACATATAGCCTACTTAATGGGAGGGGGGGGGGGGGGCAGAGAGACAAGAAAAGAAAAGGGAATGTATGAAGCTTGTATTTTTGTGGAAGCATTCCAGATAAGAACTTTCACCTAAGTTAATTAACCTATGTTATTAATATAATTCACATCTGTTTCGCTAGTGTGCGTGTGTGTGTGTCATAGTAGATGCTTCCGCAGAGTGATTTAGACGCTTCTTTGCTGGAATGCTATCGCATTGAATGACAACTGTACAAAGCAAACAGAGGTGGCCACTCGGCGCAGTGTCTCTGACTTGTAGCTGTACCGATGCGCTCTCGTCTATCAGCGCCATTGGCACGCGCCGTCTCTACCTTGACAAAAGTGTGCGGGGCCTTTCACAGCGCCTGCGCTTAAACAATAGACGACCCGATTAACTGATATTTTTTAGAACTATATATTATTAATAGGCTAACTTTATCACTTTGTTAAGAAAAGACAATACATTTAAATGCAGTCAGAGGCGCGCTCTCTGCCTCTCCGGAATTGAGCATCATATTGGGATAACAACATCAAAACTTTGTTTCCATCGTTACTAATATTTAATATATACTGCTTTTAGAATTGTGCTATGTTGACAATGCCTGTAATGATGCAATACAACAACAACAACAACAACAATAATAATAATAATAATAATAATATATTATTATTATTTAGAATTGTATTATAATAATAATAATAATAATAATAATAATAATAATACACAACACACAACACAAACAATACACAATAATGTACAAACATGTACTTGAGATGGGATATTATATAGGACTAAATAAATTATTATGACGGTATATGAGTGAATTGAATTCCATTTATAACCTAATTTAAAAGCAGGACCTACAGCTAATTCGTTTATACATATTGTTTGATACAGCCCCTTTTTCACTCTTTTATAATTATGGAGCTACAATGTAAAAGGTGCGAAACAAATCACTTAAACATACACTTTACTCAACAAGTCTTTCAGATAACTGTAATTGCTTAGTTGAATATTCGACAACCTAATTTCAGTTATAGATTCTCTGCCCTTGGGAGAGTCCTTTGAAGTTAAACTGAAAAGGGGATTTCAGGAAAACAATTAATTTCACCAAGCACGATTAGAAACACTTCAACCCTCTTCAATGACAAAAATGCACAATATCAAAAAAGACATTTCACCTGCACATACTTTCAGTACCACTGTCAAGAAACAGACAATATGTTAACAATTATTAGCTGACATATTTTTGGTAATACAATATGGTAAATTAAAGTGAGTTAGAGAGGAGGAGTGTATTTAACAATCACATTTATATAAAGAGTACCTTCTTTCCCTCTTCGGTTCCACTTGGGTTTATACTGGGCTGTCAGCAAGTGTGTTGTCACCTATCCCCCTCGTCTATTTTCCATAATCCCTTCAACTATTAGACCATATCGATATAGGTACTGTAGTTTTACTGCTATCCTCAGCCAATTAGAAACTCCGTTAGGAAAGGTGAAATTATATTTAGTCAACAGTCGTCAACAGTCAACGTTTGTTAGCCAATAAACTAGGATTGCAGTAAATAACATCTTAAATCGAGTGTGTGCTTTAAGTTAAACCACTTTAGAATCAAAGATGGAGATACATATAGAACAGAATATAGAAACCCTTCCCTGCAGATCGCGCGGCCCGCGCTAGGGTGGGATTAAGCGGAGCGCTAGGCAGTCTGTGTGTGTTAACACTACTGCGCATGCTTCAGTAACACTTTCACTACCTGCCACTGAATCCCTTATTTCACACGGGCCAGCCGGGAGTTACTACCCATTCGCGTGAACGCTGCTGCTGCTGGATGGTGTTTAACAGTCTCGGGCGACAGGACGATCACAGGACAACGTTTATTCTATATTCTAGGCATATCGTCGACGGATTCCACCATGAACCAGAAAACTTAACTTCTACTTTAAAGGACGCTGTCACTTGTATTATTTCAGAAGATATCCTCGTCGGTGGGATGAAGAATTGAAGTCTATGTAAGTCGAATTAGAAATACTTTATAAGCAATCACATTTTCATACTTATTCCATGTTATTGCATTTAACAATCAGGTCAATTACATTATGTCGATAACATTGTAGGCCTGTTACCATTTATACTAATAGACATGCTTATGTATGTTTTTTTCAGGCAAACCTTGTGCCAACATGTCTAAACCTATGGATCACGTCAAACGCCCAATGAATGCTTTCATGGTTTGGTCCAGAGCCCAGCGAAGAAAAATGGCTCAGGAGAACCCAAAAATGCACAACTCCGAGATCAGCAAGAGATTAGGAGCAGAGTGGAAACTTCTCACCGAGTCAGAGAAAAGGCCATTCATTGACGAGGCTAAACGACTAAGAGCAATGCACATGAAGGAGCACCCAGATTATAAATACAGACCGAGGCGAAAGCCCAAAACGTTAATGAAAAAAGACAAGTTTTCTTACCCAGTGCCATACAACCTTGGAGAGCATGACGCGCTCAAAGTTAACGGTCTTTCTAGTGGATCACTTTCAGAGTCCTTATTAGGGAACCCCGACAAAGCGGCTGCTGCCGCTGCGGCTGCCGCAGCCAGGGTCTTCTTCAACCCGTCGATGTCAGCGAACCCCTACTCGTTTTTTGACCTGGGATCGAAGATGACAGAGCTTTCGCCGCCTTCGTTTTCGTACGCATCCCATCTGGGGTACCCGGGTGGGTTCTCTGGCACTGGCAGTGTGAGCGGTGGCGCGCACACCCACACGCATACGCATCCATCCCCGGGAAACCCAGGCTACATGATTCCCTGTAACTGTACGGCATGGCCATCAGCAGGACTCCAGCCGCCCTTAGCCTACATCCTGCTACCGGGAATGGGCAAACCACAACTTGAACCATACCCTGCCTACGCTGCGGCGTTATGATAGGCCACCCTGGACTTGAAATAGAAATGAAATGTGGAAAAAAGAAAAAAAAAACATATTCATGCAAGAGTTTATAATGCATGCACAAACTTGTACATGTGATGAAGTGCTCGTCGTCTCAGATATCACGTGTATTGATATTACGCCCTTTTCTAAGGTAATAGCGAGAGAACTCTAATGAATCTATAATCACCTCTCAGAACTAAAGGATGGCATAAATAAACAAACAGGAGATAAAGGGTTTCGCCCTTGTCAATGTGAATACCCACGGCAGTCTACTTGATTTCTATCTTTTACAAGTTGAACCTGTTTGACTAACCTGTTGAACTCTAGGTAGCTATAGGATCATCACACATATGATTGATCACTGGTTATACTGCATTAGATCAACGAATATTTCATAACCCTTTTCCCGCTTTATTAAAGAATGTAAATGTGTACAGATAAATTACTAGTTAATTGCTATTAGGCTAGTATTTGAGAGAAAGACTGAAATTTGCGTATTTCACTAGAAATCTCGTGTATATTTTGAGTTTTTAACCCGTTTTATAGATGTCTGTAATATTTATTGTTTAGTGGAATAATTATGGTGACCCTGACAATTAAAGAGAACAAAACCAGTTCTGTAACATTTGCACTCGGACATGCAGAGGATGTTATTTATTTGAAGGTGATATTGAATTATAAGGAAACTGAAACTTACGGTTTTGATTCATCATGTTGGCTTTTTCTATAGGACAAAAAATCATACGGCTTAGAGCTTACCAAAGTTATCAGCCAATGATTTTCTCTGGACACCACATGTGCAAAAGAATGCGATTTAGTAACTGATGGAATTTGTATGTTTTGTGTTTTTTTTTACACCGTTATGTACTTCAAACTACACTGTTGACTTGAGCAAAGGACTACAATAAAGCGTATGCGGACTTAATGGAAGGAATCGCGCTGTGTTCTTGGTGAGATAACTAGATTTTATCAGTTCTGGCGTGGTGAGTCCAGGTGAAGTGTAAGATATCCACCAAAGGCCGCTTTTGTTCGCGATTTGAATAGCATTACTGGGAAATCTAAATCAAGCCATTGTGATCTAGAGCCAAAAACCTTATTTATCACAATTGTAATCGTGAATAGGAAGGAAGATAAAACTGAGTGGTTCTCCTTCGAGCTTTATTTTCCCAGGCGAAGAGCTGCTTTTTAGGCTGCAGAACAAGCGTTTCTTTGATGCTTAAAACATAACCTGGGCTGAGTAGGCCTATCTGTTTCCAAGTCTTAAGAAAAACAAAACTACGTTTAAACGAAATTAAATTGGACAGCCTCCACTCTTTAAGGATTGTGAAGGATACGGTGATCACCTGCTTGCGCCTGTGTGTGAGCGAGTGTGTGCGTTTGCGTGAGTCTATGTGCACACGGTAGGCACACGATACATATTGCGTGTTTAATTCCCAATTTTCTGTAGGCTATTAATTTTGTGATTTGTGACAATACTTATAATATGTTCTCCACCTAGGTTACATTAAGAGATCAATTCATAAGGAACAGAGCGATTATGCAAAACTAATTTGGACAGTCCGGGGATAATTATCTCCGTCACGGTTAATTAAACCCTTTCACCGCTTTGCATTCTCTATTGTAACTCCATCACATCTCTCCACGGAACGTCCTGTAATGTAGTTCCTGAAGTGACCCTGGGTTCCATGCAGGCCATCCCTTTACAATAATTCGGATTGCCACCATGTTGTGGTCAAATAGGCCTATATTTACGTGCTCGTTATTATTTTGTTTTCTTTCTAAAAACGAAATTTGATTTATTGTTTCAATAGAAGGCCTCACATTTATCGTTTTTAACGTTTTATTTGACTAAAAACCCTACTGAAAGTTCCAATGTTTCTAAGGGATGAAAGGGCAGCGAGCAGTGTGATCAAAACACATGAAAGGTCTTCAGTTTGGTAAAAGAACTTGCATTACCCGTCGACTGACAATCTCCTTCTCTTTCTTTGGCCTTTTATTATATTTTACTTGAGCAAAGGGGAAGAAGGCTGAAAGAACTTTTTTTATACTCTGGGAGCGTTTAGACGGTCGAGGGGGTTTTGTCTGGGAACAAAACGTGGGTTGGGAGGTTTTGTGAGAGTGTTGTTTGTTGAAGTGGACCTCGGCAAAAGCGGCTGCTTTCGCTCATTGTGATGAAAGCAATCAGTGGTATTTGGAAAACTGTTAGCATTGTGCACTTCTTCTGTGTCCATTGTGGAGGATTTCTTTTCACAAGGTTTTTTTTTCACCCGATCCAGCTGGCCGGAGTGAATAGCAGTGCAATGTGTACACGCATTGTCCCCGCGAGCCCTTCAAGTAGCCCACATTGAATAGAGTGAGTTGACACTGCATGACAGTGAAACAACATAATAAAAAATACATGAGCGTATGAATAGAAGCAGGCGCATAAATAAATAAAATGGGTGGCCAAAACTGGATAAACTGAATGACAAAATGGTGAAAGGGGAACAAAAAGATATTTAACATGCTAGATTAGCATTAGAATGCAATCTACAAGCCAGAACAATTGATGAATAGGTTTACCGGCCAAGAAAGAAATGGACTAAATGCCTTTTGAATAGATAGCCTATGCTTTTTTTCTATTTAAGAAAGGGGTGAATGGGAAAGGTGGAGATGCAACTATGCAAATAACTGAGATAAAACTTTCTTTCCCATTAAAAAAGAAAAAGAAAAAAGATCAGGAAGTAATGTCATAATTGATAACCTGTAAAGTCACAATTCATTTAATCAATGCTCATTTCAATGAAAACAATGGCCATTGATCATTGTTATTTAATATTGGTTTAACATTTTAGACAAATGGTTCAAACATATATAAGACGAAAAGGTAATATGTAAATATACCCTGGATGTTCTTCAATCTGAAGTGGTAATTTCATATTGGTCTAAATTAGTTTGAATTGTAATGGCCAATATACATTATGTAGAAGAACATCTGAATTGACTCTCCACCCACAATTATCTAATTAGAATATGATTGTATTTGTTTGAGTGACAAACATGAATGAATGACGGCTGATCAATGTGATCAAGTGTTATTCAATACTTTCATTAAAGAGAATGATTTTTGCTGAATATTGGTTTGTTATGCTTACTTGTAATTGAAAATGTTTTTAAATGAAATACAATTTCAAGTAAAGCAAACAGAGAATGGGCCAACTCAGCATTATACATATAGTTTTTACTGAATGTTGTCAGTTGTAAAACAGCTAGTCCAGAGCAATAACAAAATAATGAATCTTGCCATTACCACACTGTGCTTGTTCTTGTATAATATGCTTTATATTGTTATCTAATTAATGAATATGTAGTTGAATAAATAACAGTTCTTTTTTAAGTTAGTCTTTCATGTTTCATCTTAGCAACATTTATATATATTTTTATATATATATTTATATATATATATATATATATATATATATATATACAGTATACTGTACAATGTGTGTGTGTGTGTGTGCGTGCGCGTGCAGCAAAAGCCGAGAATGCATTGCCTCAATATTACCATTTCTGTTTGATTAAAAATATAAATATATTTTACATACAGTCTACACATACTGCATATTCAGTTTGAGCAATGCACTGAAGTGTCAGTTGTAGACAACATAAAGGTTATTTTATGAGAGTTAAGGCATCGGCTGCTCCGTGTTCTTACAACCCCATTCAATCCCCCTTCTGATGCCCTGATAATATTATGTTGTAGTGTTAAACCCCTTATGTGCCTGTAAGACATTTGTAGAAGTGAGATTAGGCAAATTAACATATATGTATGCACCGGTTCAACCATGTTGACCTCAGAGGGATGTTGAATGGGTTTCACAGCCATAATTCACCTCGGGCTGCCCCAGAAGGATGTGGATTATCACCCTGTTTCAATGGCTTGAGATGGATCACATTTAGCATGTTCTTCTTCTGACATGAATAATATATCAGCACACCCTCTTTGAGGTTGTTCCCTCGGTTTGTTTTCAGGGCTCTGTTTGTTGGTGCTCTCACCTGACTGAGGTGGGCATGTGTCTGGGTGCTGCGGTGAATGATGCCCTGCTGGGCTGGCTTCTCTGGGTGTTTAACCTCAAAGGCTCTAATCACTGGGTTCTCCATCTTATTTTAGGGGAATCAAAGTGTGAAGAGTCTCTCCTAGAGCAATATCTCCATCATCAAGTTGTGGCAGGAATGTTTATGACGGTTGTGTGCCATATTACCTGTAAGCTCCGGAGTAGGTGCCTGGTGTATTTTTCACTTCTCTATGCTCCCAGGAGGGAAAAAAATGCCAAAAAAAATTATCTCACATTGCACCTTTCCTGCAACACCGTAATGTATCAAATCAATGCCTCAAAACCATACATGTCGCTGTGCCCGGGGTCACCTGAAGAAATGAGAAAGTGCTGCGAACTGTACAGCCCATTCCCATAAACGCACGCTCTTGGAGTCTGACTTTGCTTTTAAGAAGTGCAAGTTTATTTAATGGTACATAATGTTGCAAGTAGCCAGGCCCCTGTTGGAGTTCAGACAGGGGATGCTTCATATGGAGGGTGGTCGATGGGGGTGTTGAGGTTTAGCTGAGCATATCACTTTGTTACCAGGCAAGACGGTTCATTGCCAATATCCAAACAGATAACGCTCTACATTTTCATACAGCAAAGACACCAGCAGGGATCAAAGCATATTGGTTTATATTGTTACTAACCCACTTAATCCCTCAATTATTTGTGTTATTCCTCAAAATAATTGAACACCATTTGCATTTGTGGACACTGCCACCTCCACGAAGGGAAGAATGATGGAAGGCACAAAGGAAGGAAGGAAGGAAGGACGGAAGGATAGGTGGGATGGAAGGAGGGAGGTATATGACAATTCAAGGTGTCTCTCCAAATGACAATATATATTAAAGACAAAACATGGACCTATCGCGAAACAAGCCTAATATATATATATACATATATATATATATATATATATATATATATGCTTTAACAACTGAATAACAGACTATACATGTGTTGTTGGTATACTGATTAAATTGTATTTTAGCATTTTAGCATTGCAGGCGGGTAAGGTTTTCCTTACCACATATACTGTACAACACATTTTCTGATTGAGCTGTTTTACATTTTTAATTGATGAAGTAGCCAATTGAGTTGTACATGCTGTAATGATCTGCTATGAAGACGCCTTTGAAAATGTTTGCTGTCCCCATGTCAGGTTAAATAGAAGATGTGTGCTGTGAGGAACACTCTCTCAGGCAGTCTGGCTCTACAGCTTCCACTGCTGTCAGAAAAGGGAATTACACAAAAATACAACATACATGGTTCATGGTGTACACTGTCTTTAAGTGAGAATATAAAATTAATAAGGTCTATGTTTAAATTGAGGTTGAGATCTGACTGTAAATTAGTCACTTAAATCCTCCAAAAATGTTACAAAACCATCATGTGCGCAGATTTAAAAAAAGTTCTATTAACTTTCTTGACATTATTTGTTCCATTTCCAAATGACCGCTGGCAGAGATGGCTGACTCTCATATTAAATTCTCAGGTTCGTAAGAAGAAGAAAAAAAACTGTCCTATGTGGAAATAATGAAGCTGAAGAGCGGATGCCCTGAGGAGAAGTCACAAAGAATTATATCCTTCTATACAGGACACAGGGATAAGATAAGTGCCTGTCAGTTGGAATTCTCTTTGCTACATGTGCCTATCAATAAAAAAATTATTATATTCTTTGGTTACTACAGGGAAGATCTTGGGGGCTCTAAGATTGCACCTTTAATGAGAAGGAATGGTTGTTTCCTGCAAACCCAAAACGACACTTGAGGTAAGTGAGATGTAATGCCATCAGTTTCATCCCTCGGTTTCATAGTGAGCCAATAAAATATAACATTTCCCACATTTTTTGACGGACCTGATATATAATTCTATATGATAATTTGTTAATTTTGAGATGTGTGCTCCTGAGTTGTGATATTACAGTTTCACTTCTCCTGCATTGTCAGAATACAACATTGCAAAATATATAATGAAATGACATGGTGTTCCATAACTACTTCCAAAATACTGACTTATAATAATAATAAAAATAATAATAAAAATAATAATACATTTTATTTGTAACGCACTTTAAATTAAAAGAAACCCCAAAGCGCTACATGACCAATAGCTTTAAATTACCAATGCAAAAAACACAAATTAAATTGTATCAACCAAAAGCTTTCATAAATAGAGGCCACGTTTATCATCTTGCAGGTTTTGGCAAACAACTACTAAAGTGTAAATATGTTTTGAATGTGTATCACTGAGGGATGATATCTTGTGTCATGGTTGTGAGATACTTGTCCCATTGAATCGACACTCATCTCACATGTAGCAAATGTATTTTATTACCCAGCATGTACAGCCATTATGGACTGTAACAGCCATATAGTAGGAGAATTAACAATGTTGTATAGAGAATCAAACTGCACTATACCTATGACAACAAAGTACTAATTTATAGTGGAGCCTTATCATATTTAGCAGATAATTCCTCACTTGCTGGGGACCTCTTAAATTTTGAAACATGCTCGGCTGATGACATATTTGCTATTTGTTATACTGTCTAAGGAGCATGACTTCATACCTTAATTGCAAAGTAATGTCAAGGTCCTCAGAACAAATCTATTATGAATGGTGCTTGCAGACATCACACACAGGGGCCCCATACACAGAAACTAAATGCTCTATAGTTACACAATCATGCCATGCCTGCTACATTGTGTCATGCGGTCATTTTCCACATGCATTGTTATAAGAAAATGGACTACACTGTCTGACACATTATGACTCTTGAACAGTGTTGAGCAAGTTACTCTACTAAGTACTACTTACTTATTACTCCTTCAAAAAGTAATATCATTACTTTACTTATTACTGGGTATTAAAAGTAATTAGTTACATTACTAGTTACATTACTATATTACTTTCACAATAACTATCCTGTCCCGCCTCGTCCGAAAAATTACATCCTGTGTAGCCAGTTCATTTTAGAATTCAATCAATCAATCAATCAATCAATCAATCAATCAATCAATCAATCAATCTTTATTTATATAACACTTTTCATACAAGTTCATGTAACAAAAAGTGCTTCACAATACGTCATTAAAAACAATTCAAAATGAGTAAAAACAATATAATATATAAAAAATATATAAGTAATACCACCACTCATGTTACACTCATCATCCCAACCCGCCAATCACAAACAAACATCGGGAGTCCCATTCCCACCATCCCCAAAACAAACCACCAGGGACCCCAGACCCGCTCCC
>JAODTR010000014.1:3124837-3141680 GCA_025399935.1 Amblyopsis rosae
AGAGTACGCGCAAGAACGTAGCTCAAGCTGACAGACAGTTAGGCCAGCTAATCGCTGAGTTCGGTCCGAACTTTATGTCTGTGCGCGGTTTTCACATTCCTTCGACTCTCACAGATGACGGATATTTCTAATCGTATTGTCAGAGCGTTTAATTTTGTCATTGCTGTCGGGGTGTAAAGAGAATTTCAAGAAATTTTACAAAATGTGCTTCTGAAGCAAATGACATACTCATCCTTTAATGGAACAATAATTAACCTAGTAGTCAACAATCAGCCAAAGTGAAAACATTGCAGCCTCTCAAACCAGATGTTTGGACAGGTTGGTTCAATTAACCTACCTTAAGTTTGCTCGGACCAGAAATTAATGCAGCATTACTTGGACTAGTAATTGCACTTTATTACTTTACTTTACTTTATTACTATTATTACTGTTTTGGAAAAAAAGTAATTAGTTACACTACTAGTTACTGGAAAAAGTAATAGCATTACAGTAACTGCCCTTACATATCTCTGAGGCACGTTCACACTGCACACAAATCTGGCCCATATCTGATTTTTTCGCCCCTAAGTGACTCGGGTCTGATCTTTTCAGAGCAGTGTGAAATCACATGAAATCACAAAACATGGAATCTGATGTTTTCTCATCAGATCTGGGCCACTTTTGTATGTGGTACTAAATCGGATACATATATGATTCTTTTAAATGCATCTCAGTATGAACAGTCAAAACAGAATGCATGCGACTTTGACGTCCCTCTATAGACATTCACTCGCCCTAGCTAGCGTAATTGCTCACTCGTGGCCATTGTTGGTCGACATTTGTTACCTCTGAGCTGGAGAAGTTGTAGACCTCCTCGCAAGTGAACATACAGTAGGCTAAATAAGGAAGTAGTCACTGGATGATCAGAGCGAGGTGATAAAACCATTGCACACTATACGGATCATAGTCCTCCCCCATGTTAAAGGAGTTGGATAGAGCACACGAGACATAGACTATATTTGCTGCCTCACGGAGCATAATACAGTATAATACAGTAGCCTAAATTCTAGAAGCAGAAATACACATATTAAAAGAAAACATTTTTTCATGGTTTTTAACCCCGCCTCCTTGCCCCACAATTTGATCAATAGCCTGGACTGTTGCCGAACGTATCAATGCATGCGATTAAAAAAACTTCTACGGGCAGATGAAATCCACTGGTAGTCTGCGGGCAATGTGCATCATGCCTGGCCGAGAAAATATCCCATGTGAGTGTTTAACAGGCTACAACAGTAGTATGAAATGACCGTTAACGGCTGACTTTGTTGCTCTCAGTCAAAGTTAACTTTCATTCGACACAGCGCTGCATATGACATCATGACACATTTTACAGGTAATGTAAACAGCAAAACAAAAAAAATCGGATTTGAGCACTAAATTGGAATTGAGCACTAGGGTCTGCAGTCTGAACATAGAGGTACTCGTTTTTAATGCTTTGCTTCTTTATTACGTTTAAGACAAACTTATTCATATATACATCTACAGTACATTTATTTATTATATCGTTAATGCACATTGTCTTTTTTAATTAGCATAGAAACAAACCAAGCAGCACCACGTGGTTGCTCAGGCCCGCATTTAAAGAAATGTCTTAAAGATACATCTGCATTAATTCCGCCATACCACACCTACTTTGAAACAGGTCACATAAAAATACTGAACTTAGAAAGACTTTCTTAAAGTTGACTAGAAATTGTATTTTTTTATTATTATTATTATTATTTCTCAGACCTTAATGGTGGCATAAATGAACCTCCAGTCTTTGACATTAGGGCAGACAGGTGTAAAAATATACATAGTTGACACAGATTAAGATCACGAGATAGATTTATGTATGTAGGACACTAAAGAACTGCTGAGTTTATGAGCAGTTGCTGTCAGGTTCATTATTCGCCCCAATGCTGTACAGCAGAACCAAATATGTTTGGGTTGTCTTCATCTCATTCCACATGCTTTGTGATCTCTTGGCAGGCAAACATATATGGTAGTATTGCCAATGCATGTATGTTTGTACAGTTTATGAACAGCCAGTAAACAAGTTGAAAAGTTTACACCCCTAATTTGATGCACAATAGATGCTGACGGCTAACTCGGTTTGCGCAGGTTTGAGGATTCAGCGATACTTCTTATCTTATATTATCCTCACACTACTTGAACGGGTTCTAGTAGAAATGTGCCCCGCATATAATGTGACACAATAAAACGTGACACGACGATTAATTAATTCCTATTTGTCTTATTTTAGCATTTCAACGTTACCAGCTGACACTGGCAGCCTGTCACCTGTTCCCTTGGATACGCGCAGTCAGTGTACTCAAAGGTGGCAAAAGAGAACCGAAATGAATGGAGTGTGTATAGCATTGCAGCCAGAAGCGATTACAGAGGTAACACGAACACTTGGAACAGATACTAAGACATGGCTTTTTGTGCTTTTTAAATTGCTGGACAGCTCCGGGGCTGACATTTAAAACATAACATCACCAAACAAAAAACACATTAAAAGAGAAAGGCAGAGCAGGGGGCTTTAAGCAAAACCTGAAATTCTAGTTTTGGCGACGGCTACTGACCTAAATTTCCTGCCCCTTTCTCCTCCATAACGTGCTACTGCAAGCCCAGGCCCCGGGGTGACGTATCCCTTACACAGGGATTGCCAGTGCATTTACATACCATGGTTAATGAGAGATCAACACCAGGAAAGCGCCTTGACTATAAAGCTTTCTTGTAAAAAATAATGAGCGAGCGATTGATCCATACTCAAAAAAGCCGGTTTGCTGAGTTAATACCAAAGGCAGATTATAGCCAGTGCCAAAAGTGCCCTGGCATGCGGCTCCTCTTGCTTAGAGGGTCCCTAAACTTGTCATCACATTAGCGCATGGTCAAGGAGTACATCCTACCGATCTCATAATCTGCTTTCGTGCACAATTAGCTGCCTATAATAAGGCAGCTGCCTGGCTGCCGGCGAGGAGAACATGGGGGAAATCACTGGGTTTTTCAGAGGACGCATGGATCCTTTACCCACCACTGGAATGAAGACTCTGAGGTTACAACTCATCACTCACACTTCTGTTCCACGTATTAACGACGAATGTTATGACAACAAGGAGACGTGCTTTGGTTTATTGTGCCGGGCGTGTATTGCACTTTGATGAAGATGACATAGAACGATGGGGGGGTAGCGACAGAGGAGAGAGAGAGAGAGAGAGAAGAGAGAGAGAGAGAGAGAGAGAGAGAGAGAGAGAGAGAGAGAGAGAGAGAGAGTGAGACTGTGGCCAGGGTAGATCTGCTTATATCAGAACATCTGATGTTGGAGAGGGTAGAATGACAGGGGACGGCAAGTTTTCTGAATAAAATAATAGATAATTTCCACACCGACAAAGGCGAGGAAACTATGGGCGAGGGGATGAAAATAGCAGGGACGGGATGGAGAAGGGAAGGGTTTTGAAAAGAATAAGAAGAATTCAGTCCCGCTGCTTGCAAGGGAAGAGAGAGAGAGAGAGAGAGAGAAAAAAAACACTGATGACACCGGGATCTATTCTTCCGCTCTCCCCATTCTCCGCTGCTCGCCTCGCAGAACGGCGGGCTAAGCTGGGAGCTGTAATGTCATTAAATTGCAAATGCTTTTTTTTTTTCATTTCCGACACACACTGTTTACTTATCTGGCAAAAACATATGTTGGAAGGAATCCGTTAAATTCTGCCCATTGCCTTGGGTGAAAGTGCAATAGAAACGGGCCCGCTGAGCTCTTTCTGTCGTCTCCTTTCAGCACTCTGCCTTATCTACAAGGCTGCTTAGCAGCAAACTGGCGAGTTCAATGAAAAATGAAGATACAGTGCGAGATTAGGGAAGAACAGTGCGGGGAGAAATGCTTGGAGAGAGGGTCATCCCATTGCAAATGATTTCACTCCTCTCCCATCTGCATAAATGACTATTTTTAAAGCATCTCCTGCGTCTGTATATTTTTCTCACTCTGCCACACATTTAATTTCACGCCCCGTGTTCTGAATATGCTTAAATGCATATCTCTGATGCACCTTTAAGCCAGAGGAAAGAGGGTGGGTGGGGGGTGTGTGGGGGGTGGAGAGGATACGAAAGCAAAATTAAAGATAAAATGGTGTGATTTGCACTACAAGTCTATTACTTTATGGCATTTACATATAGTTTACCTCTGCAATTCCGAGATTTTCCTACCACTTTACTATCAGTATTTGGACTTGTATAAATATGTATAAATCTTTGTTGAGAAAAATAGAATTCTTAGCCGACACTGGAAAGTTTGAAGGATGCACTTTCTTCCCTGAACTTCTCCCTTTGCTCCCCTTGAGATCGTCAGCACATCTGCCGGGCTGTTTTCTTCCGGCATCAAGTCCTGCCTGCCTCCATGAACCCCTCCTATAGGCTCCTATAGCTTCACTGGCGTGGGCCGTCCAGCCCAGGTTAGTGGTCCGGGTACGGTGTGACCTTAATTGCAGCCCCGTCTACAGCCTAACAGTGGGTCTGACTCTCAAACCTTTCACTCCTGACCCTAAAACCTAATTGGTTTCTTCTGAATGCTTGTGATCACCTTCTTGCACACACATGACATGCATGCCTAACAAAAAGGATATCCCGTAGCGTAGCTTGTATACACAACCATAAACGACACAGAATAATGCAGGTACATTTGAATACATATCATCCTTCCAGTTAATATCTGGGTAGTAACTGCAAGCTAATGCGACAGGATTTCAGCTGTTTGAAATCATCTCACAACCATCTAAAGAGCCCATCCCGTTAAACTGTCAATTAGTCATGAATACTTCCACATCATTTATTAGTGAAAGAAACTACCAAACTAACAAGCTCAGGTTTGACAAAGTGACACTGTGAATAGTGGCTGCATGTGTTCCGCTGTGCTATCAGATGGGCGTGTTGTTCTACACCGGCAGGGACGTTTTGGTGTAGTGCGGAGAGCCCGTCCTTATAGTAGCAGTGAAGGAGAAGGCCTTGGATTGGACTGGGAATGAAAGGGAGAGACAGAGGCTATTCAGAGCACGATTCCTTTCCTTCATTGTCTGCCCGCTCAGATTTGAATACGCTCACTCAGAGCAGATTGTTGCCTTTCTGTCTCCTCTTTTCTATTTGCAATTAAATGCATTTCAAATGGAACAACTGCACAGAAAGCAATTCCGATAAGGGGGGAATTCCACTGCCTTTAACCTCCTTTGTAATGGCTTTGCATTTTTTTGCTTTCGTGCTATGTGAAGTGCACAATCACAACCTATCTTTCAAAATAAAATGCCATACAACTTAAGTAGTGCTTCATTGAAAATTAAAATGCATTTTAAAATAATTTTGTAGTTGGTTTGGGTTGCTCTTGTGAGCCAGTCCCAGTGTTTCCTTGGTGCTGTGTGAGACAGTGTCATGATTGGACCCTTTCGTGCTGAGTAGTAGCCTATATCATACACTGGTCCTAAGCATGGGATGAGATCAGTCAATTAGAATTAATGTCATCTGGTCATTTATGGCTAAACATCCTCCATGTGTATTGTGTTTGCTTTGTGTGCTAAGCATCAACTGCAAAACCAATCCTCATCCTCCAGACATGCATTTTTGAAGGATTTGAACGCTGTAAATAACTCCAAACCCTCTCTTACGAGGTTTACCCCTGGAGCACTTTGTAACTTATCAGGGCTGCCTTGTGCCTCTAATGCTTGCATTATGCTCAAATGTAAATCGGTAAGCTGCCAGAGAGGTGGGCGGGAATCACTGCAGAAAGAATCACTGAAGGGTCTAGCCAATATTCTGATTGGGGCATAGCAAAATAAACACTATAGTTCTCTTTTCAAGCAGCCACTTTATACAAAAATATAGCACACTGCCTTGTTGTATTTGTCGAACAATTGTTCTCCAAAGACTACAAGTCTTAATTAACAGAAAGTGAAACCTTCATCATTGAGACATTATCAGGGGTTTACGAAGTTTGGAGGGTTGCAGGTTATTTTTCAAAATCTTAATGCTCTTATCCATGCAAACAGAAACTAATATATTCTGAGTGAATGATGCCTCAGGGTCAGTTTAGTATTTTTAATTTCCATCTCTAATGGGACAAGGGACTGATTAGTAATTAAGACAGGCCCATTTAAATGCATGTAATGAGTATTATAGGTTTCCTATATACTGTAAACACTGAACTGATGAAAATGGATAGCATCTTTCTCAATTTGAACGCATGCTGACCTTTAATGGTAATTAAGATACAACAAAGTTCTTCATGCTGCTTGTCCTTGAATTTGCTATATAGTCTCTTGACTATATCACCGGCATCTTCCAAATAATTTTCCTCGAGCGTGTTTCACAGCACAAGCATTAATCTTATTTTCCAGTGAATAATTTCTCCAGTTTGCTGAGAAGTGGGTTATACAGAGAACAAACTAATGCAGGATGATATGCGGCCCCTAGATATTAGTTTGAAGGTGGATAGGAGTCTTAAGGAGGATTAAAACTCTATACAGGCCAGCCATTTTATACGTCTATATACCAACCAACCCAGTGTATATATACTGTCACTCATTGCTTGACATGCTTGAGATTTTAAATGATGACAGTTAAAGTACAAAGATGTCCAATCCCAGTCTATTTCATGGCATATTTGGTGAAGTAACCTGAAGGAAAAGCAGGAGTTAGGGCCAATCATTACTGAGAAAGAGGTACACCAAAAGCAGCAATACTGCCCCCCTCCTAATGTTTAGAGATACTGCATCTCTCTCTTTCCACTGCTGACAAACTGAATATAAAATACTATTTATTTTTACAGCACCTTTTCTGAAACATTTTTTTACTTTATTTACAGTATATGGTACTTTAAAACATAAAAACAACCTTCAAAATGGTGCAGAAAACAAGAACAAGGAACAAATACAGTACACTGATAAAAATCAATCTGATTGATTGTAAATGTAGCATACATACACTCTGTAATATTAACAATAACAATTTGGTTCATACTTTTACATCAATATATCTTGTTGTGAAAATGCACTGCATTGTCTTGTACACAAGACATTCTAATTTTTTTTCTTAACAATGTATGCAAACACACACACACACACGCACACACACACACACACACACACACGCACGCACTTGCGCACACACACACACACACAAGCACATCCAAAAAACACACTTTCGAACACACACACACATACACACAGAGAATATAAATATCCACAGATATACAACTGCCTATATTATACTTACACCTATATTATCTACAGCATGCTAAAGAGTAGAAGTTGCTTTATTTATATATATGATTTTTACAGGATGTAATTCATTCAGCCAATCCACTGTAATGGTTGTTTGTGCATTATTTCTGAAAAAAATATGTACACAATGTCCCCACAAAACTGTTGCTTAGCTCAGCATAGTGTCATAAATGTTCTCCTTGGAGACCAACAGGCCACAGTAGTTACACACGGTTGATGTGAATTACCTTCTACTGTCATTTAAACCAGGATTATTATTGGCAAAGGTCTAACCGGGGCAGGCGTCGCGTATTAGCCTTGTTTTAAAAGCATGTGCATTCCAGGTTATTGTTACCATGTGTACATGCAACCTTTTACAATGTTTATTGTATTGTGCCAGACAAATAAACAGAAGTTACATTAAATTAATTAAATTAAGCAACACATTTAATCCAGAATTCAAAATTCAAAATTAACTATTTTCACCATCTTGCTTTCTATACTGTATATCTGCACTTAAAATAATATTTGTGTGAACCATGTGTTTTAAAAATATTTGCAATAAATTAAGATTATGTTATTATTTGTATTATAATAAGAAATAAATAATTGTTGTCCAATTCCGTTTTTTTAAATATATTTTGTTTTAGATTTGTCCCTAATGGCCTGGCCAGCTGCACATGAGTCACCCATCCATCCATTTTAGTCTCCAGACAACTGCTGTGCTCTTAGTGAATGTAAGTGAAGTGCCCTCAATTACATTTTGAAAAGTCTTAGATTCATTTGGCCAACATGCATTCCTGAAAATATGTGCGCTGTGAGCACTTCAAGCGGAATATTCACATAGTCATTAGGAAAATGGATACATTTTGCCATCAGTGTGTAATAAGTAGATCATTTCACAAATTAGGCATCACCTTCTTGTGCGATTTCTCTTTGAAATTCCATTAAAAGATGTATTCAATTTACACCACTTCAAAGGTCTGAGCACTCACTCCTCTCGCAGATGCCTGCATTTGCAATTGTTTCCATTTTAAAACAATGCCACTTCCATTGGGGATTACCTGGAGGACCCTCGACAGCACTAGCTCATTGCCTACAACTAGCACGGTTTCAGTCCCCACAATGTAATCAAGCATTCAGTAGAGATAATGGCCATTTGGCCTGATAACCTATACACACCATGCATATGCTATGCATGCACTGTTTCCAGCACAAATATCAACAGCACATAAATTGTTTCCTCACAAAGCACAGCCACTAATCTATGCTATCCAAGGCTACTTTCACATTCAGTTGAATCATAATATTGAGAGGATGTAAAAAACGAATGGGATATGATTACAAAATTAACTATTATGCATAATTTTCATTAACCTGAAAAGAAAATTAAATTCGAGAAAATAATGGAGAGAGAATAGCCTACATTTTATAATGCTATAGCATTACAATTCGTGTTTGCAAATTACACAATCTCTGTTTCTCATCCATATTAGTTGTTGCTATTATGACATTATTTAATTTATAGCTTCATTGGGTAGCTCCACATATGATCCTTAATACTGTAATGATACTACTAATAATAATAATACTAATAATTAAAATACAAATAATTAAAATTAATTCTGAATATGTAGGAAAAATAAGACACTTTTCTTATACATTTCTTATGTTATTACTGTGTACGGTAAAGTATATTTAATCTATTCTGTTTGGCTCACCGTGTCTACTTTAGCTCTCTGGCACCACCTTGTGTTTAAACTGTGTTAATGTCTTTTTATAAAAAAAATTACAAAATGCAATATTGAATATATTTATATACGTTTTTTATTTTTCTGTAGGCATTGTGTAAGTACAATTATTTATTATCAGTCAAATGACAACTTCGATCCATCCATCCATCCATCTATTATCTTGACCGCTTCATACACAGGGTCATAGTGGCAACAAAGTCAACAACATCCACCAGCTCCATATCAAATTAAACTTAAATTAATATTCTGCTGAATATTCTGCTGAATATGTTCTGATAACTTAAGTGAATCAGTGGATGGGGAAGTGATTAGATCTGGAGAGCAATTGTCTGTTTGTATGAATGTAACTGTTTCATTATGTTTGTAATTTTGTCTATGTTTAGGACCCTCTTGAAAACAAGATGGTTCATCTCAAGAGGTTTTCCTAATATTAAATGTACTTATTATATTATTGTGATAAATATACTTTCCAATATATAACATGTTCAGACAGCCTTCTGAACATGAGCCATCTTGCATGGCTGACATACGGTAGAGTAGCATAAAAGATAAAGGATTATGTCATGGTGTCAGAATGCAGTGTCAACAGTGAGTTCACTTTTTCAATTCAAAACACTTCACATAGCCACATCCTTCAAGAATTATTATTTTCATTCTCATTCAAACAATTATTGTCAGAACTGTTTTGTGGTGGTAAACTTGTTTCCTGTAAAGGAGACGTCAATGTTACTGTCAACAAAAGACTACACAATTATGATATAGTAACTGCATTATGTGTTTTTCTGAGCTGTAATAGTATAACTGACATATCAATGCTGGGTTAATATTTTAAAAATTCCCATTTTTTAAAATCGCTCAATATCCATTTGAAATCGTCGATGGCCTTTGCTGTCTTACAAGTGTACTTTTACTCATGCATCATTAAAATCAAACGTTAACGTTAGTGAGCCCCTCTCAGCAGTCCCTTCCCTTTCCTCACTCAGCTCCTTAAATACGTTTTAGCATTTTTCAACATTGTGCAGTGAGTGGAGTCAAGTTCAGAGTTGGGGTTAAATGTAGTTTTATGGGGCTACACTTTAATTAATTAAAAGGTTGACAAATGCTTCAGTAGGTTGACCACCCTGTGAAGAGGTTTGTAAATCTGGACTCTATTGCATAATACTTATTCATTTAAAAAAAGGGAATGAATGAATTAATATGTATGTCTAATGTAGTGTATCTAATACAGTGCTCCCCCAAGTCTTATCTTGAAAGACATTTTTCTTCTTCCAGGAATTATAATGCAGGGTAATCCTATTGTGTGCAGTGAACCACACAACCACTTAGGACCCAAGGCTTGTGAATGGGACTGTTTGAAAAGGGAATATTTGTCTCTCTTTTCAGATTAGAATTTTGTTTTTTATTTGTCATGCTTACATATAAATTACCTATCTTAATGTAAGTGCTTGGGGTAGTTCTATGTTGTAACATATTGGACATTGTCGAGTATTATGATTACTTAATACAGCAACCACAGTATTAGTCACACAGACCATACAGGGTTTTATCTGAAAGGGTCACAAGTCAAAAGCATTTATCTTCCCATCATCATATGCTTTCCTTGTGGTGGGTTCTTCTCTGTAAACAAAGAACCCTTGGTAGCCTGTGGAGTCAATACGCTAGCCTCAGTGTAGAGTTTGAACATGCTTTTGTCACATAGGCCTTAATCGTTATTAAGCTCCCACAGGCTGAATCAACCTTTCAACACTGTTGATGTTAACACAGATACAGTATGCTGATGAAAGCTGATGGAAGACATTTTTGAGTAAAAACTTGTGACTCAAACTCAAAGACTGGCAGACAAAATAGTTAGTGTGTTTATTTTTTAATTACTGGAGATTTTATGAAATTGAAAACTTGGTGATGTTTGCTGATAAATATGCCTTTTGGTCTGTTTTTTACTTGCACATTTATCAAAGTCCTTCAGACTATTTTGCCATATGTTTCTGTTATTCCTCTCAACTGTCTACATACAGGTTGGACATTTAATTCACTTCCCAACTAATTATGAAAGACACCCCATTATATTACAGTAACAGATTTATTTGTAGACTGCTGAATTTAGCATTGTAAAATCTTTGTTCTTGTATACATTGAGATTGTTTTTATTGTCTTGTATCATACAGTCAATACTGTAGATGGGGGGGAAATGTATGTGATCATTTATATAATTGACAAACCAAACTGTATAGGACTCTGCTTTAAGTTTTTAATGATTAGCCTATACAGATTCAATGAGTTTCTTTGTAAGTCCATGGAGCCTTCAGGCAAATAACTCTGCTGTTGGTCCATATTTCTGCTGTCAGGTGACCATCACAAGACCAGCACCTTAATCCGTAGAGCTCTACTAAAACCAAGCACATAACACAGAGGCTTTCTAAATGTGCGTGTAACCTTAACGAACACAGTCTAGTTTTGCTTTCACTGTTTTTCCACAGGCAGTATTGTAGTTATCTAATTCCTAGATAGGCAACAGTACCATTGATTCCATGCTCGTCTAGGCGGAACTAACTGACTTATTGTAGTTGATTTGGTGTACAAACCAATTTGTTGCAACTGTTCAGACGAGGCGAGGAAGGCCACACTATGAAAGCACTGGGTCTTTTCTTGGTTTGTGTATGCCTGTGGCCTGATCATACACAGGCCCAGTTCCCTCGAGTGTGCTGCACGGTGGATGGGATCCTTTCCAAGTGGTGCTGCCCTGCCTTGGGTTCGGACCCGGCTAATGTCTGCGGGATCTTGTCTGGGAGAGGAAGCTGTCAGAACATTCAAGTGGACAACAAACCCTGGGGAGGACCTTACCGACTGAGAAACGTTGATGATAGAGAGAGGTGGCCAATCAAATTCTTCAATCAGACGTGCAGGTGCACTGGTGAGTGATCCATTATTGTGTCCAAGAAATCCATTATTGTGTTGCTTACATAGAAACACAGTAATACATTTCTTTATAGGAAAAAAACAATCGTAATTGTAACATTTTGTGCATTAACAAAAACATATTGTTCTGTTGTCCAGGCAACTTTGCAGGGTTTAACTGTGGCCAGTGTAAGTTTGGCTGGACCGGGCTCAACTGTGACCAAAGCAAATCTCCAGTAGTCAGAAAGAACATCCATTCCCTGACGTCCACGGAGCTCCAGGAGTTCCTGGACGTGTTGCACCTAGCGAAGACCACCACACACCCAGACTATGTGATTGCCACTCAGCACTGGCTGGGTCTCCTGGGTCCCAATGGAACCGAACCCCAGATTGCCAACATCTCCATATATGATTTCTTTGTGTGGCAACACTACTACTCTGTTAGAGACACTCTTCTTGGTAAGAAACTACTGTTACACCTCAAACTCAGTAGCACTGAGCATGACTTTACTCACTTTGTTTCAAAGCATGTGACTGCATTCATGCATCCTTTTTGTAGTCCTGTTTAAGGAAATACTATAAAATAGATATTTATAGATTTAATTTAAAATAGACAATGTACATCACTGTAATCTCTATTATTCTTTTGAACTGTTTCTCCTTATTAATTATTTCTAAATGGTATATCTCTGTAACATGTGGTGTAATATGTAGCAAACAAAACAATATAATAGACAATGTACTGTACATCACTGTAATCTCTATTATTCTTTTGAACAGTTTCTCCTTATTAATAATTTATAAAGGGTATATCTCTGTAATGTGGTGTAATATGTAGCAAACAAAACAATATAATAGACAATGTACATCACTGTAATATCTATTATTCTTTTGAACAGTTTCTCCTTATTAATAATTTATAAAGGGTATATCTCTGTAATGTGGTGTAATATGTAGCAAACAAAACAATATAATAGACAATGTACATCACTGTAATATCTATTATTCTTTTGAACAGTTTCTCCTTATTAATAATTTATAAAGGGTATATATCTCTGTGACATGTGGTGTAATATGTAGCAAAACTTATTTTGCTCTACAGGTCCCGGCCGTCCTTTCAAGGCTATCGATTTCTCTCACAAAGGCCCGGCGTTTATTACCTGGCATAGATATCACCTCCTCAGTTTGGAGAGGGAGCTACAGGTAATGTACATGTCAGATACTGTAGAGATGCCCCTAAAGTACATTATATGCTGTCTTAAAATCACAGGTTTCATGGAAAGGTCTAAAAGGGAAAAGACTAAACTCAATTCAGAAATAAAGAACATATTTTATTCACACACAAAAAATAAAAACTTACAATGATACAAATGAAACACATTTAATAATGTTAATATTAAATTGCAATAGAATGAACAGTAGTATACAATCATATAGCTGTATTAAATGTGTTATATATGAGCTGTTAATAGGGCTGCAAAAAATACTACTGTTAATGATATAAAGTGCTTTGATAGTTGTTATCAAGTACAACAAAAGGTCAGTTGCTTGTTCTCTGCAGAGACTGACTGGGAATGAAAACTTTGCTGTACCATACTGGAACTTTGCTACTGGCCAGAGTGAGTGTGACGTGTGTACTGACTCTCTACTGGGGGGTCTCAACCCAGGGGACCCCTCCCTCATCAGCAACCAGTCCAGATTTGCTAACTGGGGAGTGGTGTGCAACAGGTAAGATTAGTCAGAAATAGCACTGTCTTGTTAACTATAATCTCAGTGAAAATAAACTAAAATGAGAGTAATAGTTGGGTGGAGCCAGGCTACCGTCTTGTATCTGGTTGGTTGAATTAGTTATCCTTTTTGTTGTTAATTCTCCAAAATTTTATTTTAAGATTGAAATTTAAACCAAAACGATTACAAACAGACTGAAACAGGCTTAACTGAGGTGTTACCATTGATACTGATACTCCCTCTCTCGCCTTGAGTTTGGACGACTACAACCGTCTGGTGTCTCTATGTAATGGCACCAACGAGGGTGTGATCAGGAGAGGTATAGCACAGAGGGCTAACACATCCCTGCCCACTATGGGCGACATCAGGGGATGTCTCAACCTCAGGGAGTACGACAGCCCTCCTTTCTTCATCAACTCCACCTTCAGTTTCAGGTAATGGTCTTTGTTTTTGGTTGTATTTTTTAAGCTAAGTGGCATTTAACATCAAATTAAGTGTACACCATCCAGTTACAATAGAACTACTCAGCATTTCATTTTTGAATATGGACATATATAATGCTTTAATATACCCAGAAATGCTCTTGAAGGATATGACAAACCGAATGGAGAACTGGACGACTCCGTCAACAGCCTGCACAATTTGGTGCATTCTTTCCTCAACGGAACCAGCGCTTCGGCTCATTCTGCCGCCAACGACCCCATATTTCTGGTTAATATTCTGATTATATCATTTCATTCACGTGAAACACAAGTGTTTTATGGGGGCTGTCAATTAATGGCGTCTATGGTCCATCTTGTAGGTACTCCATGCTTTCACTGATGCAATTTTTGATGAGTGGATGAAGAGGTTTGCTCCATCTAACGCCAACTTCCCAGAGGAGATGGCCCCTATTGGACACAACAGGCATTACAACATGGTTCCGTTCTTCCCCCCTATTACCAACGAGGAGATTTATGTCCCATCTGAGCAGCTTGGATATTCCTATGCCATTGCCTTGGACGGTGAGTGACCTGTTCCACAAATGGCTCACCTTTATTTATATCCCACAGCTGAACGATGTTAAAGGTTCACTCTTCGATTTGTGAACAGTTAAGGTTGTTTTTTTTGTGTGTGTTTGTTTTGTGTAGGGATATGACGTTCTTATAACAATAATGCATCGCTTAATATACATTAACACAGGACTGTACAGTATGAGGTAGGATATTACACGTAATATGTCTTCTGTACAGATACAGACGGAGGTGCGAATGTGTTTGTGCTGGGGTCGTCACTGGGTGGTGTTTTCATCGGCTTGCTGGTGCTTCTCCTTATTGGCTTGCTCTACATGAAGCAACGAAGGAAGGATGATGTTGAACCTCTGATGAAAGCCCAATTCTCACATAAGAAATACACTGAAGAAGCCTAGACTAAACACCAGGCGAACACATTATGCAGCTGCATAAACTGTGATGCAAGGAAAACACGCAAAGATAATAAATGTGACTTTATTAACAGATCTCAAGTGTTTCATTTGAGTGACTTGACTGATACTGATATTATGCTTTTCTGTTTCCTGTGGTGAAAGTCGCTGTGCATTTAAATAATTTACATTACAGTATGAAGTATACCAGACATTCGTTTTAAAAGAGATAGCAGTCACTGCTATTGGAATCTTTATATAGGCTACTGTATATAAATATTAACTCTTAAGAGTTTCAAAACACAAATGCGATCCGTTCAGTTGCATTCAACAAACAGTAAGGCATAGTTGCTTATGTAAATCATTGGTCATGATAGCTCAACACTATGTTACAATCCCAAGCAACAGACTCCCTTACTGATTCAATGCACAGCAAATGCATTGAGAAAATTGGCGTCTAATGTTTCTTGCTAATTCCTTTTGCCACATATGTACTTTTCTCTAATATATATTTGTAACTTTTTTAACTTTTTATTGCAAAAATATTCCCATTAAAAGTGCAATGATACAAAATCTAAAAAAAAGACAGATGACTTTAAATCATTACTCATAATAAAGAATATTTTTCAAGGATAAAACATAAATTAACATACTCTCTTTATATTTATGCACATGAATGTGAACATTGACACCATTAAGAAAAGATGCGCTAAATCAATTTTCATTGATACACAGCAAAGCCCAGTAGATAAAATGTTGTAGGTATAGTGTATAACACTGGCTAATTCCCTCAATATGCAAGGTTAGCTTTGTGGTTTATTGAGCTGACAGACGCAGATTGAACAGTGAACATAGAGCGCTGCCTCATCGGGTGTTGTTGGCTGGAGTCTGGTGGCTGGATACTGTTCGGCCCCGTCAGTCTCTTGCACTCTCTGTAAGTGTGCTCTGCTGAGTAGCTTCACTGGAGCATTCAGCCCTGACCAGCCTTCACAGATTCTCATTTCACAGGTGACTGTGGTTGGCTACAAGTCTGTGGTGCTGACAAGTCCATTCAAGCTTTACAGATAAATTCAGGGAGATTTTTTCTTTTTTGCATTTCTGGTCAACAATGTTATTATTGTATAATATAATATTTAACAGATTTTACTGTAGTAAGTTATTGTTGACATCATATTATTGTTGGTACATTAGTGTTGAATGTATGAAAACATATACAATTACATTTACATTACATTGCAAGCTTTTAGAATGGTATTTTTAAGTGCTTGATTAAACTGGCAACCGTATTACTTGTTATTGTTGTCATATTTATAAGACATCTATGTTATTGATTGACCCAATTCCACCCTAAATTACCAGAAATATTCAAAAGCATACTAGCTACACTATGCCTGGTGGGGAGAAAAGTTAATAAAATGTAAAAGACAAGGTGCCACTCAATTAGCCTAATGCTTGTTGCAACAAATTGATATGTCAAATGATAAAAATAAACCTATATAAAAATCAAATAGGTTGATATGATCATACAATATTTGTGTTTTATTACATAATTAAGGCCCCTTTCATAGTTTTCACTAGATTTAGCATTTTGCTAATACCCCCATTTTCGACATATATAACATTACTGTATGTGACATATATGTATCTAACACATGCCATACAGTAGGTTATGCGATACTACACTAGCATAATGTAAAATAGTCATAATAACAATTTATGTTGTAAGAAAGGGGTTGCTGTATGCATCCAAGAAATAGATAAACAATAAACATTGTATGTTCATAACATATACACTTACT
>JAODTR010000014.1:3141780-3151780 GCA_025399935.1 Amblyopsis rosae
TGTATTACTCTCTGATAATCCCCCTGGAGCGCAAATTAGCCTGCTGCTTTTTCTTTTCGACGCGTGGAGGCGGAGCATTTATGGTACCGTACGCGTGCACGTATTACGGTACCTACGGTACTGCACATAAACGAGTACCGTCAGGTTTTCTACATTTTGGCATCGACTTGGCACCGAAGTAACGGTTCTCGTGACATCCCTAGTTAGTAGCTGCAATTACATTTAAAAATGCCAAAACAAGCTTAATTTAACAAAATGCCCCACAAAATGTAATTGATTAACACCAACAATGTAGAATACTTAATTGATGAATTCATGTTTATGTATACAAGATAACCCACTTCTCATTAGCAGCATCGATATTGATTTTCGGGTTTTAAGAAATTTGGAACAGTCCTTAAAGAACCAGTTCTCGATCCCCATCCCTACTCTTTTGAGGTTGATGTATTTTGTACATGGTCCCTTTTACAAATACATTGAGTGTAATATATAAAAAACAAAAAATACACATTTTCTCTTTTAAATCAATAGTGTTTTAGAGAATCGATCCAGTATCATGCAATGTAATATTGCGATACTTAGGTGTATCTATATTTACTTACACCACTAGTATCCATACCAGACAGGGCTGCTTAGCAGATAAGATGCCTAGTGGAGTGGAAAATATTTATTTTATAAAAAGTTCAGAATCAATTTCAGTAGTATATAGGTGTGTAATCAATAAATTGATTATTTAATCAAATAAATTATAATATTTTGATTTCCATAGATATGATTCCTTTCAAGTATCTTTGCACTGGCTATTTCTAGTCTGCTTGTACTATAAAAATGCACAATTCAGCTATACCTTTTTTATGTAACTCGCTTGCATCATTCAAGCATTGAATGCCAGCATATATATGAATTCACAGAAGAAAAAACAAAAAAACACACAGCACATTTAACAGACCAGTACCATTTTAAACACTATCCTATAGCTTTGCCTGTACTGTAGATTTCACATTGTTTATGATGCATTACTAAATATAACCAGAATGCAGGTCAAGTGAAGAATACTTATTTATAAAAAACAAAAAGAAGGTAAAATAGAAGTTTAGATTACATGTTTCAGTGCATGAAAATACATACACATGGTTTTATTGACTTATTGAAATGATGCTATTGACCCAGATAATGGTTAGGCTGCATTTTCTTTGGTTGACGTGTTCAGTCTGCTTTAGAACACAAACCAACCTTTGCTAATGACAACTCTTCTCAATATCATGCATGCAGATGTGCTCCAAATGAAAACAAACATTGTAAAATACATGGATAAATCTAGTTTACCATAATTACTAAATATTATATTTATAGGAATATAGAGGTGGGGCTGGTAGGTTAGGAATTCAGTTGTGGGCCATTATGTGCAGATTGTCTCAACTACATACAGAATCTCGTTATATCTATGCATAGTACATATTTAAGAACTTTATCATATTTTTAGATTATACTTTAGGTTCTATGGCTATATGCATGTTAACATACTGTACATATTAGATAGTGACATTATACTGTAGGTTCTACCTGTAATAGTATAGTTGTTCAGTTTTGTGCAAAAACTAATTATATTATTGTTCTATTTACAGTATATACTGTTTGTAGAAAAATATGCAATCATTTAAAATATAAATGATGTGGAGAGGCCAACAGAGCTGCAATTTATCTATTATGCCCCCCTAACTAAAGAAAATAAAGAAAGAAAACACACGCAGACAAGCCCATATTACAGATTTGGGCAACAAGCATACATAATCTGCCAAATGCAGTTTGTTAGTTAGCGACAGGGAAGCTCATAGGAAACGCCACTGGATTTCAGACTTTCCTTTCAGGTTCCTTTAGACTTTCAGGTTATCTTGTTCCATTTAGTAAATATTGACCACTCTCCTACAAACAAGTGAGCTATGTTTTGTATCATAAACTTCTAATAACATTACAGCAGATATTTATTTGTTGGATAAAAATATCTCCATGTATTAATATCTCTCATGCTATAAATCGCTAAAGATCTCACATTTCCTAATGAAACACCTTTAATACAAGGACCAATACCATTTTGTCTACATTACATGGTCACCTTCTTCATATGCACATATTTTGGATTCTCATTTGATCTGATTTGTTCAACTAAGAAGACTGTACAAAGAACTACTGTAAAAAATGTGATTGAGTCAATACTCAGGTTTATATTGGGAGAGAAAGCACTCATTCTCACAGTCAAAATAACCCTGATTCTCTGGTCTCTTGCTTTGGAAGACAGTTCCAAATACAAATTAAGACATAATTGTCAAATGCCATTAGAACACCAGCAAGTGATATACTGTCTTTTGTTCAATAGTACTCCCCATTAATATCAAACCCGTTAAAGCCAAATAAGATATTATAAATACTCATTAATGTTCATAAAGATGCAATTTCAGATTGATACCACAGGTGATAGTAGAAAAACTTTGTTGATTTCTATTTTATCTTAATTATTTATGTTATTTTCTGGAAAGAAAAAAGATAATTATCGACATTTGTGAACTGTGCCTTTGCATTCAACTGACCATTATAGTGTGCTGTCACTCAAAACTGGGTAAAGGTTGAACGTTTTTCCAGAACGTCAAGGTAATCTGGGTCCATATAAAGCTTGGCTTTCAACTCCCAGTATTCACTCCTGTTGGGTTCAACATAAACAGTACTTGGTGTTGCACAATATAGTATTGTCTGTTGTATTCGCTCTGGCTCCATATATTGATGCCTCACATCACAGTCTGGGTTGTACTGAGCAGATGAATGAGCTGTATGTCTACATGAAGTATTGCTATAGGGGCCATGTTTGTCTGGTTCTAAGACATCTCTGTAATAATACTTATCCTGCAATGGGCAGGAGACCTTGAGAGGCTCTGGTGTAGTAACACTGTATTTTGAGCTCATGGCATTACTGGCAGCCTCTTCATCTGAATTAGCCTGGAATGTTCCATTCCGATCAGCTAAATCTCTGTAAGCATCCGCTAATTTGCTCTCTGTCAGGGCATAAGCGGCATCCTCTGGCGTAGGCTCTGCAGGAGGAGGAATGTACTCATATACGTGTCCGGCAGAGGTTCTGACTTTTGGATTTGTTCCCTTCTTGTAGAGGCCATATTCCAGGTTCAAAGAGCTAATACAGGCATTGACGGAGTTGGTTTGCTCATTTTGAGCCTTCTGATGTCTCTTTTTCATTGCCACAAACAGCCCCGCGGCCACAAACACGAACGTGATGAACATCAGGAGAAGAACTAAAATCATCACGGATAACGGAATACTGCTATACTGTGTGTCAAACTCCAAGGATGTTTCTATGGTGATAGTGCTGCCAGGAAATGCTTCTTCAGATGGTGGGATTGCAGAGTTGCCTGTGTGTGAATTATTAGGGCAGACATTTGTTGTCTTAATGTATCTCATGTCCTCCCCAGCAAGCCTCTTGGGCGAGCCGCAGATGACGTTGTTTATTACCGTGCCGGAGCTGAGCTGTTCCAGCCAGGTCTTCAGATCCAAGATGGAACAGGAGCAGTCCCACGGATTCTCAAACAAGTCTACTTGCACCAGGCTTGTAAGCTGGTCTAGCACACCGCTGACAGGCAGATATCTGAGGTGGTTATTACGAAGATTTAGTCTGGCCAGCGTCAGGCCATTAAATATACCCTCCGGTAAATATTTTAAGAGGTTATTGTTCAGGAACAGCAGCTGAAGGTTGGGTACATTCTGAAAAGTGTTAGAAGCAATATCTTTAATGACGTTGTATTCTAAATATAAAAACTGTAGGCTCTCAAGTCCTTCAAATACATTGACTGTGAGGTGGTCTATTAAATTCCCATTCAGATATAGCCTTCGTAAATGTGTCAGATCTCCAAAAGCTCTGTCGTGTATATGAGCTATGCGATTGTTACCAAGGTGAAGCAAATCCAAGCCAGTTGCATCAATAAAATCTGATCTACGCACCACAGGTATGTAATTTCCTGTGAGGTACATCTTTTTGGGATTGTACGGTTTAGGAGTTAGGTCAGAGATGCGCTCAATCTTTCGTTCTTGGCAATTGACGTTCAAACCGAGATCTGATATTTGAAGATTGCAAGTACAGGCAGTTGGGCAATCCAAAGGCACAGGGGATTTGGTTTGATATGAAATAATCTGACCGTAGTTTTGTGGTTTATTTGAAGGAACATGAGAGGTGGGCCTGGACTTTAATTTGCCTGACTGACGAGGTCCTTTGGTGGGCCTAGATGAAGACCGCGCAATCCCAGATGAGGTGAAGGAGGCTGTTACTAGGGCTGGAGTGGTCCTATAGTATGCATCAGTGCTCAAATGTGGCAGGGGTAGCATCTCATATTCAGCGATGGCTCTCCTAGGACATAGCTCTTGTTTGGAAACCTCATCAAGGTCTCTCCCGTGAAGTCTGAAGGGAAACTCACAGACGACGTCACCCACTAACGCTGTGTAAGAGATGCTCTCAAGCCAGGTTTTCAAAGGAATGAGCTCACACGAACAGTTCCACGGGTTTTCCTCCAACTGTAGCTCCACCACATTGCTCATGTGCTCCAACAGACCTGAATATGGAATAACTTTCAGTTGGTTCCCCCTTAAATCCAGGTGAGTTAGTGGCACGTTCTTTAATACGTTGACAGGCAGAGCAGATATTAAGTTGTCATTCAGAATCAAAACCTCCAGCTGACGAAGCCTGCTGAATGCATTTGGCTCCACATAGGTAATGTAATTATAATCAATCTGCAAATATTCCAGACTTTCAAGGCCAAAGAAAAATTCTTCCTTCAAGGCATCAATTTTGTTATTATTGAGATGCAATCGTTTTAATCCCTGAAGTCCATTAAATGCCCCTGATTCGACTTCAGATATGTCGTTGTTGCCGAGATGTAATATTGTAAGTCCTTTGTATTCAACAAAATCGTTAGCTGATAGCTTTGTTAAGAGGTTGCCTGTAAGCAGCAGATGATATGTTGCAAAGTGCACTGGGCTGATGTCAGAGAGATTCACAATACCTTTGTTTTCACAGCTTGCTGTCAATACCCCCTCTTTCTCCTCACAGGCACACAGCAGTTGACATATGTCTCCATTGCTGTCAAACATTTCACCAGCGCACATGGCTGTTGCACTTAACAAAATAAGTGAAATCCAACTATGCATTTTCTTGTATGGGAGATATCACAGTGGGCTAAGGTGTCGATGTCATCTATGAATAAAGAACATGCATTTTAGAATAGTCTCAGGAGTCTGAACTCCTTAAACTGTACCAAAAGAAAAGAAAAGCATCATTAGATGTTAGACTACTCGGGATTGCTGTTCATGGTAGGCTACTACAGTACTGTAAACATATCCTAACTGTATTATTAAATATACACCTACTAAACAAAATAAAGGTCATATAGGCCTACATTTAAAAACAATAATGACATAAGGCCGAACCAAAAAGTGTTCAAAATCAAATCAAAATATCATAGGCTTTCAGGCTAAACACAAGTAGCCTACCGTACACATGACTAAGTATAAAGCAAATTACTTAAATGTAGCGTGTAATATTAGCAACCAATGATTATTTTAATACCATGCTAAGCTACTGCCCGTAGCTATGCGCGATGATGAATATGCTTTTTAGGCTATTACGCAAGATGGATAATCAATTCTGGTCAAATATTAAAACGTCTACTTACTACAAATAGTTCCGTCATCAATCCATCCGTATAAGGAAACGCATCTGCCAAATGCTTTTCTTTGCCACGCTGTGCTGAGGAGACATTGCTATGCCTGGTAACAAAGTTGCTTATTCTGTCTCTCTCTCTCTCTCTCTCTCTCTCTCTCTCTCTCACACACACACACACACACACACACACACGCTGCTGCCGCTGCACACGCTAATACGGCTGGTGAATGAACACGCAACCAAGCACGCCATAGGCTACACAAACGAATTTTATTAATGCGCAATTAATCATCATATTAGCATACCTCATTCAAATCTAGACTATATGCGATTAATCTAAACGCACGTATATTTTGTTGCTCAAAAGATATTCTGCCTATCTGTATGGCTACTTCATGGAACACAATGAGTGAGTTCTTTCATTTCACGTTAAGCCTAGATAAAAACTGGCAAGTATAGTTAAAGTAAAGTTAATAGATATATAAATTGGCTAGTATAGTATGCCTACAAATATCTTATAGGCCTATTATATTCTATGGCTAAATTATGGGTGCAAATTTTGGCAATTTATCATTGTCTTGATTATGTATGCAGTAGCCTACAGAATGTCAACCACTGATGAAATGCATAGGTCTACTGTATGTAGCCTTACTGTAAAACCCCTATGACCCATGCGAGTATAGAAGGGCATTATTCTGGTCATTTCTTTAAACATCACCTCTAATAACAGGCGTTATTGGTTACACAGGTTACACTGACATTCAGCTGGTTTGACTTCTTTAGAGAGGACTATAAAATGTAGTTGTTTGGTTTGAAGTTATTGTTTTAATCAAAATACAAAGGACAGCAAGAACCTTATTAAAAGCTTGAATTTAGAATTTAGAATACTTCCCATACCAAATTGCATTGCAGTCAATTAGTCGGATTTTCCCTTATAACATAACATCTCTCAAGAGCTCACTTATGCCATACATTAAAGAATTGTGCTCTAAGCATTCATCTTCCACCTTCAACCAATACCCACATTAACCCCCAACATCACCAAATTACTTTAATTACTTAACTGTAAACTTAACAGATACCCAATTATCTTGTGTTATCATTAAATCAACCTTTATATTTGACGGTTGCTAGGAAGCCATGCTGTACACCCCAAGCCTGTCATGACGCGAAGTTCAAAAATATCATTGTGCTGTCTATGCTTTCTGCTGAACCCACTATGGTTTGGCATGCCCATCAGGGACCATATTGTAGCCTACATTATAAACACTGATGGGCCCCATCATTACAACACTATTTGTGCATACATGAACATTAATGTATGTTGTCGCAACGTGTGAACAAACCATATGTCTGGTTTACCATTGCTGTATAGCAGCTAGCATGTTGCTAATAGCATGTTGATGTACAGCAGCTAGCATATCCAATATTGCTGTTTTTCTGTAAAATGTTGCAAATCAGCAACAATTTACAGAATAATGTGTGTGTGTGTGTTTGTGTGTGTGCACACATATTTGCTAACAAACAAACACGCACACACACACACACACGCACACACACACACATACATTCTGTATTCTGTATAGTTGGACTTCACAGGCATCATTGAAAGTTACAAGAGCAAAAAAAAGTATTTAATCCTTCAGATTATTGAATTCAACTGTAATATTATTCCTATATGGCGCCATCTGTTGGTGATTGTTCGATATACAACTGCAGTTATCAGTGATTTGATGTAGTTACTGTATGCATGAGGATATTTATAATGATTTCCTCAATATGAAAATCACCTTGCATGGTATAAAAACACACTGATTTTATGGGACACTTTATTAGAATGTTGTATACAATATTAATGTTTTACAACGTCTTTAATGTTAGGCTACTGCATTTAACATGTGGGAAACATTTTATAACAAAATCACAGTTTCCTTAAGTATTCTACTGCATACAAAGTAGGTTATGAATACCAATTAAAATTACAAGTGTAATTACAAATGCCACCTCAAGGTGGCACTGCTGATTTAAATTCATCGTGCAATTGACGTTTAACTCCAGCGCATGAGATTCCCACAGTCGTTTGTTTGGTACAGCTTGATTGCTGGAGAGTTTCTCTTAATTTAATGATCACTTATTTTATGGTGTCCCACATTATATTAAAAAAAACAACATTAAAAGCTAATTAGACTATAGCAATGGCAAAATAATTAACCACAGATTAAGTGTTTCTGTATTCAGAAAGCGCTTATGACAAGCACCACAAGAGTCTATTGTCCCACCTGGCTTCAATTGAATTTTTAAATGAAATAACAATAAATACCTGGCTTCAATTCAATTATTAAATGAAATAGCATTAAATAAACTAGTTTTCTCTGTACTTGTTCAAAACTTGCTTGTTTATTGATGTGAGTGAGATAAGGCCATGTGTGCAGTGGTCAATTGCTCTGTGCTGACTGAATGCGCTCAGATAGAAGCAGGGCCTCCTGTCCTCTTAATTAAATACTACCATTCACCTTATCTCCGTGTCCCATGTCGATAAGTACAAATCAACATGCAGGATAGTCAGTCTTTTGTCTATGTGTTGTGGCTCTCTGAGAACTACAGATTCCATGCTATATCTGATACCGAAAGGCCTCTCCGAGCTTTATCTCTGACTCAGATGACTCAATGGCTGCGGTAATTACCTCGGTCAGAGAGGTCACCGGTGAACATAATGGAGGGTAACACAGTGAGGTGGACTTGAGTTAGACTCAACCAAGCATGGTCACACAGGAAACCACAAGGAGATCCAGTGCCAGAGAGAGCATGTGTTATTATTTGTGACCTTCCCATGCTAGACATCGAAGGAGGGAGGAAGAGAGACTCATATACTCTATGGAAGCAGAGAAAAGCCCAACATAATTATGCAGGATGTTAGCAAACAAACGTAGACCTTCTTCACTGATTGTCTACAACTCTGTTGTGAAATGTACCCAGGGTTAATGTATGGGACTACTTTAATTATCGAGCGCTGACACTTGACTGACTTTCCCCCAAAGAAACAGGTTGTTACAGCATTCCCCACAGAGAGGAGACAAATAACGGGGTTGAATGCTGGGCAGCGGGGCACAGGAAGCTTTATTTAGCTGTGTGCCTTTAATTCCTCGGAGACGTGCAAAAGTGAGCCACTCACAACAGGTCCCTGATTACAGACACAACATTAAAAACACAGGTCTGTGCGATGTTGTCACGGTAACACGTATTGTCCTTGATGACAGCCTCTGTGAACATTTTCTGCAACAAACAGATTCTACTGCAGCCTAATATTAGAATTCGTATTAATTAAGGTTCAATCCTACAGAGGCTAATTGTGTACGTTTTGGCCCTTGGTATTTATTCATATTTACATTTATTGTGTAATTTGTTGTGTGTGTACGTAACACATTGCTTAATACATTTGTTTCTAACACACAAACACATACTGTGTTTTTGTGTGTGCTTCTGTGTGTGCCTGCATGTACGTGCCCGCCTGTTGGGTGTATGGCTTTCCATATGTGTGTGTGTGTGTGTACACTCATGGGTGCATTATTTTGACATCTCTGTTTCGTGCTTGTACAGATTTCTGCAAACAAGTTTTGTGTTGCATGGTGTTATGTTCGTGTTCCACACCAGTGGCAACCATTCACCTGACCATCTCCCCCACCTCTCTCTCTCTCCCCCTCTCTCCAGCTCTCAGCGTGGATTCTGTTATAAGACAGTAAAGTTCTCTGGCTGAGACCATATAGCCACCGTAGGTATTTTTATCACGTCTATCAGTGCATCCACCATCCAAACAGTTACAGAGTTGCTTTCATTTTCACCTCACATTTGTAAGGCCTGAGGCACTTTCTCTGGGTAATACCTAGTGGCAGACAGGACTTATAGCTGTACATCACCGGCACATTAATGACCGTACTCACTTATGCTGCACGACATGTAAACTAAATGATATTCCTCCCGTCAAAGAGTTTCGTTCCGCCATTAATTCATTTGACCGACGCATGCAGAAAACTGTATACTGTTTACCCTATACAGTGTATTACTGTACATACTACATTACAGTATATTCACGTTACGAGAGCTCTCTGTATAGCAGCTGCACAGATGAAAAGTGAGCCTGTACCGCATACTTAATTGCAAATTCAAAAGGATAAGAGGATAATTACTTGCCATCAGTGTGTGTGTGTGTGTGTGTGTGTGTGTGTGTGTGTGTGTGTGTGGGTGGGGGTGGGGGGGTGGGGGGGGGGGGGGGGGGGGGGGGGGGGTGTG
>JAODTR010000014.1:3160222-3176849 GCA_025399935.1 Amblyopsis rosae
GGGCGCCTCCCTTGGGAGGTGTTCCAGGAACGTCCAGCTGGGAGGAGGCCTCGGGGAAGACCCAGGACTAGGTGGAGAGATTATATCTCCACACTGGCTTGGGTGCGCCTCGGGATCCCCCAGTCAGAGCTTTCCAATGTGGCTCGGGAAGGAGGTTTAGGGTCCCCTGCTGGAGCTGCTGCCCCCGCGACCCGACTCTGGATAAGCGGATGAAGATGGATGGATGGATGTGATAAAATTGGATCTCTAATGATTAATAATTCCTCTTTTGCTCATATTTGTAGATATGATTTTCAAAAAACTTTTTGTGATCACACTAGACATAGTTTGTGACAAAGGACTTTTTTTCTTCAGACATCAAGATGTAGATTAAACCAGAGTAAACATTCTGCTTTTGCATAAGCATACTGTACATTTAAACCGGTGAATGAATGTAAATTGAAAAATGGAAATGATAAAATAACCTTTTTCATACCATATTTTGGCACCTCTCAATTCCTCTGAATTATAATAACTACACTAAATACTGTTTGCGTCAACTTGTTTTTACTTTTCCCCACCAATAGTTCTCAGCCAAGTGGAAGCATTTCCCATGACAAAAGGTGGAAGACAAGGTCTTAATCGCCTGTGTTATTGAATTATTGAATTAAAAGCTTAAGTACTCAGGGTGAGCATGTCCATTTTTTACAACTGAATGGTACACTGCTCATTGCCATTTCATCTCAATAGATCATTTGTGTATATGTAAAATGTTGAAGACTGAGAGTATTACACAGATCAGTTTCATTGTCTGTAATTCCCTTCATTGTGAAAGTAATCGTTTTTGAGGCGAGTCACATTCATCCAATACTGCAAGCAGTCCATAATCTGCATTCGGCTCCCTTCAATAGCCAACCAAATAACACAGCATTTCCGCACCATAGTGTGGTGTTAATTAAGAAGCGCTTGGCTTTAAAGCAAATATTTCGCATATTTATGGTTGGAGTGGGATTTTAACCCATTTTCCATGCGTTCCAAGTGCTACAGGGATCAGAAGGCTATAGTGATACAAAAATGGCGACACAGTTCTATTCTGCTTGACGTTTTTCTCACCTGTGCTCATTCCCAGGGTTCTGAACGCCAGGGACCAATACAGGGATACAATGTTTCCATCTGTATTTCAATAGGGTGAGTTACTGTGACCCACGCAATTTTCTCTCTCAAAGAGTATTTCAACTTATGCAGATGAGCTCATCACTGCTGCCTGCTGAGATGAGACATCTAGGCCTGGAATTGTGTCAATAGTAGCGCCAAAACAAATGCAAATCAAAATCAAAATTAACGAGTTTTCCCCGGAGAAACAGAGTCGTTCTTATAGTCGGCACTCAGAAGATGACAAGATGCTGTTATCCAGAGCACATGCTAAAACCAGATACTCTAACTGCTTGCTGTGAGATGACAAAAAGTCAGTTTTCAGGTAACGTGAGTCTATCTGGAATATAACAGGTGTTGTAGTTTTTCTGTGTAATGTATTTATTTTATTTGTTTTGAAAGGTTTAATCAGACACAGTGAGTTTTACATATCCAAGTTTCTTGTGTTTTGTGATTTATCACAGTGAACATGCATCTGAGATGACATTTCACATTATGGATATTATTTTAAGGTGAGTTGGATCCACTCCAGGCTTTATGAGTTGTAGCCTACTCATTGTTCTTGTCAATGCAACATGTAGGTTACATACCCTGGTGAACACGCGAAACCCATGTGTCATAATGTTGGAACATGATAAACCCTCTTCAGTCTTTGACTCCATGTGTGTAGCAGCAAGCACTGTACCCGCATAACCATAGTAACGTATCCAACAGGGGGACGGCACAATATGGAGGATACAATTATATATTATATAATAAGTGCATCATCTCCATCGCATGTGAGGGAACATGCTTTAAAACACACTGAAGGTAATATATCTAAACGTGTTATTTTATTTCTTTTCTATTTTAGTCTAAAACATTGAAACAATGAATAGAATAGGTCAATACACCTTCTGGGCACAAATGTTATGATTATTTCTTTATTCATGGTGTTGAAATAATTAGCCCTGTAGATTGTCAATTAGCTGTACCACATTTTACCATAAGCATGAAACAAATGTATGACATTCGATGTCCACAGTCAAAACTTAATACATTCAATGCACACAGAAATATATGTGTATACAAATTTAATAAAACACAACAAATACAGTAGCCCACATTCACGTGTAAGCTCAGCTTATTGGCACATAAACTGCAGAGAGGACAATAAAATTACAAATACATTCATAAAAAACTTTTTTCAGGAACCTCAAATGGTTTTTATGAAAAGGGGCATTCCCTGTTGCACCACCGTAAATAGTTCATAAGACACTTCACTTTTGTATTTAACGTCACTGATATGTATTTCAGTTGCCTGCGATATTCAAAGAGATGTTTCTTATACACTAAGTGGAGACAAAAACGCATCACTGTACAAAAGCAGACAGGACTCAGTAGCTTAACAGTAGCAATTCCGTCAACGGCCTCACAAAATTGGAGCTTGAAATGTGTAAAATACAGACATCTAAATTGACAGGTACAATACAACACTTGCAGTCAGGAAAGCAGTGATTTTCTCCCCATACCTTCACAGTAGTCAAAGACACAGTTATTTCACCTTAACACAACAAGCCACAAACTCAAAAAACATACAAAGCACATGGTTTTTGGTTATACGATGCATGTGTGTGTGGAGCCTCTGTGGGTCAAAATAAATCACCTGTTGGTCATTTTTATCTGTCATATTATCTCACTCCACCATAGGTGAGAGCAAGTGGGATTAGCTGACCTGTCAGTTCCCAGAGTCCCGCGGGTCAAGAACGCGCTCCGAACCCCCGCATTCCTGGCTGATGACAGGGCTGTGAATGAGGCCTCCGGACAGGGATTTGGGCCTGAGATCGCTGGTCAAGTAGGGGGGCTCCTCTAATTCCGCATGCGGTGGCGAACACTGGCCATCGGGAGGACCATAGGCACTGTTGTCTGAGCCCCCCTCCCTCTCTTCTTTGGACTCTTGGCTGGGCAGGTCCAGGGGTGTGCTCGCCTTGCCGAGGCTCGTGGACACAGATGGAGTCTCATGCGGCGGTGGGCTTAGTGCACGCTGGGACTTTAAGTAGGGTTTGACGTTGGCTACTAGGATGGTGCCGTCCCGCTGCTCCTTCCCAAATGTGCTCAGGGTTTTTCTGCTGCTGCGGCTGATGGTGCCATAAATCTCTGTCTCCACCATGGCCTCCATTCCCACAGGGATGAAAAGGTTGGTGCGATTATCGGCACTGTCTGCTTGACTTCCTACCCGTAGCTTTGGCATCCAGCATCTGTCAGAGTGTCCCAGAGCACGGCATTCATCAGTGCAGTGGACTGATTTGTCTTGCCCTACAAAAGCAGTTAGAAACATATTATTGGACCATCGTAGAATACACACAAAAGACACAAAAAACAACTACACATGTTTTGAAGGCCGATCAAAGGATACCATGCAATGAATCCCACTAGAGTGCTATTACCTGTATGAGATAAAATGCATAGTGGAATATTTCTAGGAGCCTGTTTGCACCAGCTGTGCAATAGTTTAAACATACCTGAGTTACACAGCTTCAAGTATCAACTCATTAGTTCCACATACCCCCAACCACTTATAAATTACACTAACTGTAAAATTGCACTCAATCAAAAGATCCTATCCAAATTATTATTCCACTCCTTTTTAATCAAACAAGCCAAGTATGTATTAACATTTATAACAATACAAATATGATGCCATGTGCAGCTATAGGCAGGTGAATATCATAAATATATATTTTATCTTGATTTGTGACTATTCAGGCTTTACAAAATGTTCCATTTAGTCACAACATTTTAATGTTTTGGTGGAAGATTTTGAAATTAACCAGACACTACAAGAATTTAGTTAACTTTATAACTAGCCTAAAGCGTCAATATTCCTGCATAAGCATTGCAGGAATTCCGATTTGTCATTGTCATTATACGCAAATGAAATAAGCAATCCACTGCACATGAAGGTAATGTCTGGTGAGGGTGAAAGTGCAACAATGTACTGTAGCTAGTCAAAACAGATCATCCATAGAATTCTTCACAATACAAATTCCAAAATATATTGCTACATTCTGACCTCTAAACTTAGAAGAAATATTCATTCATGCCACATATTACAAGTGAAATGATTCATGAGTTTCTCCTCCTTTTTATGCTTTAATTTCATGCTATCACGAGAATTGCATTTGTTTAGATGTAGATATTGTATAAGTGAGAAATAAGCATCAGTTAAAAAAGCTTGTTTCCATTCTATGTATCACCACTGCATAACAACTAGCAATGACTCAGATGCAGAGATGTTTGAGCACAGTTCATGTACCAAATGGTTATGATGGGTATGGAAATAATGGCAGTATTTATTTTATTATTATTTTAGTTATAAAAGCATTAAGTGGTATTATGGCATTCTTTTTCTTGGCTTACCTTCTACATGCTCACTTTACACATTATTTTTAATATGCTATAATATCTTCACATTTGTGAAATTACTGTGTGATGCATGACAGCCACATATAGGACCCATTTCTAATTGATAAAAGACTAAGCTTATGAGAAACTTGAAATGACACGCTCTTAAAAATAAGGAACCTGCCTGGCCATTATAAATAGAATCAGAGGAAAAACCCGTGTACCCACTTGTGCATCTGGTGTCTCAGAGAGTTAATAAATATTCAAGGAGGAAGAAAGAGAGCGTGCACAGGTGCATATATTACCTATATCAAAGCTGTGAAGACAAATGGATGGGGGTGGCAAAATGCAAAGACATAAAACACTATCACACTTAACACACGTGATTCTATGGATACTCCATTTGAGATAATGATGCTTTCTTGTCAGAAACAGCAAAAGAGTGACTTGTATTTGGTTCTATAAATGTACCTTAGGTACATTAGGCACACAGGTGTATTTGTGTATTGGCATGCGTGCGTGCGTGTGTGTGTGTGTGTGTGTGTGTGTGTATGTGTGCATGTGTGTTTGAGTGTGTAAAAAAGATAGTGAGACACACATAGTATCTGTGTGTGGGTGGGGTGTTTGTGTGATCAAGTCTCCAACCAAAATAAATAATGCATATCTTCCATCTTGTAGTTAGGAAACAGTGTCGCCGTACAACTGACCAACCCCAGGAGAACACTATTTTCATCTGACCATTAGTTTTCCTTCTTAACGCTTTTCACATGCAAAGACTCTACATCAGGAAAAGCATTAGCACAATCCATTAATATTAAATGCAATGCCCCAGTTCTTTGCATTTCTCTTATCTTACAAATGCAGGCTTATAAATTAACTGACATCCCAGTCAAGCGGGCACCAGTGCTGTGTGTAAATTCTGCCCTGCGCATATGAAACACCTCGTTCAATATCTTCCCATTTGATTGGCCTTTGAACTGAAGGCTAGGAAATCAGATTTGGAAATGTGCGACAAAACAAAAAGCAAGATTGAATTTACACCTCCCACAGAGCAGGTTTGCTGTGGATCTCTGGTAGCATACACACAGGCACTTAAACACTTCCAGACAGGGGGTGGGGGAAAGTGGGGCGGGGGTGCGTTCACACGTTCCTCTTCCAAATACACAAGTGTTCCCATCTCTGGCCTCCTGAGCATGCCATAGACAGACAGTCCCTAGCAATGTAAATGGTCTGGAAAGAACTGCATTGGGACCTGATGGCCAGTCATGTTATTCCAAGACATATCGCCCCCCCCCCCCCCCCCCCCCCCCCCATATCCCTTCCCACCAATATTATCTTTGGATGGCAGGCTTGCCGAATGTGATGCCTATGAGAAACGTCTAATATTCTCAATGTTCTGCGCATGAAAATAGATACATACATAAATCCATATCTAAGTAGATTTCAAAGGGTTGTATCTGGTTGTAAAAAAATCCCAATCTTCAACGATAACGCCACAAACAGCACGGCTCATTTAGGATTTGCACGTTTTTTTTTTTACCACTGTAGCCGTGTGAAGCAAAAACTAATTGAACAACATATTAGAAAAAATATATATATAAAATGCTTCGGGCAAACAGGGGGAGACGTGTGTCATGTTTCACCAAAATACCTGTCACATGTCCCTGTCTGTCACGTTATTAAAGATGGAGGGCTGCCGCGAGTTCATGTTCAAATAATGACATGATGAAACGCAACAGTGACAGCGGCACACCTTGCCACGCATATCAATTTGCTTTCCTGGCCAAAGCAAAGACAGAGGACGTTTGAAAGTTCCTCGAGCCAATGGACCCGTTTATCCTCCTAATCTAGCATCTACTTTCCACTCTGGCGCCTCTGTGTCATCTTGGCAACACGGCTCAGAATTCCTGAAACGACATGAAGCCCCGCTGAAGGTTCAACCTGCTGTAGCTGCCTCCGAGCTAACATTTGATTACTGTGGCAAACTTTTCTATCACAAAAACAAACCAAAAAAAACATTCTTGAGCTTGAGCATCGCAGCATTTATCGCCTCTACCAAACTGCACGCTTTCACGCCGGACAAAAAGAAAGCACACATTGTGTTAAGAACGAAATAGCCGGAGCTGCACATTGTATTCTCAGTGCACTGCAGTTTAATGAGGTAAGGTACGAACAGGGTCTGATACAAGAGTCTGTTGGGCATCTTCAAGATGTCAGACAGAGAGAGCGTCCACTCACCCTGCTCGAGAGGCTGGCTATTAACTGCTGCTGCTTTCATCTTGAGGGCCACCCTGGCAGATGTGTCGCAGTGTGAGCCTTTATTAGTATCCTGGTCACTATCAGCCTGGTCACTATCGCCATGGCCACTGTCTCTGAGGCTAGCTCGCTCTGCATCCTTGAATGTTGAGCTGCAGCACAACATAAAGGGAGGGATGGAGGTTGGTGGGGGGCATTACTCACCGGTGAGCACTGCTGTTTGACACGTATGATCAAGTTGCTGGATACAGAGATGAATGTAAATGCAGTGGTCAGGAAGCAATTGGTTACAACCCTTACCTTTGAACAAATGGCTGCCTGCTGCCAACATAATTGGGCTCTGAGGGGAAATTATCCGTCTGAAAATGAGAAAGAATTGCCCATTGGTCACTGTTTCAATAACAGTGTGGTTAATATTAGAATGACACCGGAAGAGAAATGTTACAAACGGTCACCCAGATCTTTCATGATTACAAATGCAACATGTTAATAATGTATCTAGATATAGATTTAGCCAGGGGATACCTGCCAACGGCTGTGGCAAGGCAAGACCAGCCTTCCATCATGACTGTATGTGCTTCTCTGGCAAGGCACGGCACCAATGCATTAGCCACTGACATTTGCATCCTTTTCCTATCTTGAGAATAATGTGTTTGCAACAATCACACCCCCACACACCCTAGCAACTGGTGACAGTGCCAGGCCTTGTCATCTGTGTTAACATCTCCAAATGAGACTGTCCCAGATATTTACATCATTTACAACAGAACATTCTGCTGTTCTAAATAACACTACATGACTTCTCTGTCGATTTAGCATGCTGGCTGGCTTGTAAACGGAATGATGCCATCTCTACAAGAAAGGGCTAGACCTGATTAATGGATTTATCATTGCCAACTTCAGATCTGGATGGCTGCACGTGGCCCACGATTGTAGGGATGGGAAAATGTGATTCTAAGGGTTTTCCGCATGCATCTAGATGCCTGGCACACAGCGCTTCGGTAATATGATCAGACAAGCTGCTCACACACCTGTCCAATCCACAAGTTTCAGGCTGGGCTGTGTTTTCGCTCTATGGCAGTGGATCTGGCAGGGGCATGGCAGCACTGTTTGCATGTTTAACTGAAAGGACTTTATGATTATACAGACCACCTGTACAGTCTTGCGGGAGGAGAATCATAATAGGCCTGCAATTTCAAAAATGGTTTGATTCTATGCAGACGGAAAAAAAAAAAGAGAAAAAAAAACCTGCTCTCTTCTGAAAAGCTATTGAAATTGTCATTTATGGTAATATGCCGTATTACTGCACAGGTGACACGTCAGGCTGTATATTCTGAGTAGATTTTCGATGTCACAATGGACAAGGAAAAGTGATAATGAGCATATCTCCTCCATGGCGTGATAAGATATATTTTGTTCGATTAGCGCTCCTTTGTCAGATGTGCATGGAAAAGCAGAGGGCGGCGATAAGAGGGAATAAAGGGCAGATAAAAACACAGGGCATTACGCTCCTCACCTGTATCACTGACATCCTGTTCACGGGAGTGTCTGCGCCCAGCCCGGCAAAGCTGGAGTGGCAGGCGGCGCGCGGGACAGTCAAGCTGTTGGGGGTGGTCTTGAGGTACATGACCTCCGAGCGTGGCAGCGTGAGGGGCAGGGGGCTCTGGTAGTCAAAGCAGATGGGCGAGGTGATGAGCGAGGGGCTGCTCACCACATTCATGCGGCTGGCGGCGTCCCTCTCTTCCATCTCGCTCTGCACCAGCATGATGTCGCTCTTGGCGATCCGCTTCTTCTTGCCCTTGCCCGCCGGGGGGCTGGCGTACTCGGCCACGCGGCAGGCGTAGCTCCCCCCCGTCTCCTTGTCCTGGTGCTTGGCCTTGACGGCGATGGCGGTCATGACGGCGAGGAGCATGACGGAGATGATGCACAGGGTGACGATGAGGGGCAAGGAGACGTCCCAGTGTTGCTGTTCCCCCGTGCTACCGGAGCCCCCGCCCCCGCCCCCGCCACCACCGGCCCCCGCCGCCGCAGCCTCGGCGTTGGCCCTGATGACCAGCTTGGCCACGGCGGAGAGTGGGGGCTTGCCGTGGTCCGTCACCCTCACCACCAGCTCCACCACGGGGGCAACGTCCTCCCAGAGGTAGTGGGCGGTGCGGACCTCCCCAGCCACCGGGTCCATCTCGAACAAGTGGTCGTCGTTGCCCTCCGCAATCTCGTAGGTCAGGTGGCCGCTCTCGCCGTGGTCGTGGTCCACGGCCTTCACCGTGGCAACGATGTAGCCGATGCCCATGTTGCGGGGCACGGGGATCTCCGCCGTGTCGTTCTGCAGGAGGGGCAGGATGATCACGGGCAGGTTGTCGTTGACGTCCAGGACACTGACCCTGACGGTGGACGTGCTCTCCATGTGGGGCGAGCCGGCGTCTTTCGCTTGAACTTTGAACTCAAAGAACTTGGTCTGCTCATAATTGAAAGACCTTGAGGCATATATGGCTCCGTTGGTGGGATTGATGGACACATACGTGTACACGGACACGTCTCCGATGTGTGACGGCAGAATGGAGTATGATACTGTGCCATTCCGGCCTATGTCCGGATCGTGGGCGAGGACAGAACCAAGGTACTCCCCTGGGATATTGTTTTCTGGCACCTGGAGAACATACACTGCTTTGGTAAAACGTGGCGCATTGTCGTTCTCATCCAAGATCTTCACAGTAAACGACTTAGTGTAGTTTAAAGGGGGGATTCCATTATCTCTAGCCACAATTGTTATGTTGTATTCATCTTTCACCTCCCTGTCCAGAGGCCTGTCTGTAAGTAGCGTGAAGAAGTTGTCATTGTTTTCCTGCAGTCTGAATGGTACGTTTCCCAGCACTCTGCACTGAAGTTGACCATTTCTCCCAGAATCCTTGTCCGTTACTCTCACCAATGCAATGACAGATTCTGGAGGGGCAGCCTCACTGATGGCTCCCTGTCGGACAGACACAAAGCTTATTATTGGCCAGTTGTCATTTTTGTCTAGCACCTTGACAGTTATTTTGCAGTGGCCTGGTATGGGGTTGGGCCCAAGGTCCTTAGCCTGAACATCAAACTCTATGATTGGATAATCTTCATAGTCAATTTCACCCTGGATCTTGATGACGCCTGTGTTGGGGTCAACTGAGAATAAATCTTGCATTCTCTCGGACGCATATCCAGTAAACGAATACACCACCTGCCCATTAGTGCCTTCATCTTGATCTGTGGCGTTTAAATCAATGAGTACTTTTCCCGGTGGGGAATTTTCTGGAATGTCTATTACATAAGATGACTTTTCAAAAACAGGGCTGTTGTCATTTGAATCAGTCACTCGAACATTGATTTGCATTGAACCAGATCTGGGGTATTCTCCTCCATCAATAGCTGTTAAGAGGAGGGTGTGATGACTCTGGTCCTCCCTATCCAGAGGTCGCTGAACGACCAGTTCTGGGTATATAGTTCCGTCACCCCTCACTTTTAAATCCAAAGAAAATGTATTGTAATCATCTCGTGTGACCTGATATGTCTTTATTCCGTTCTCTCCGGAATCTGAGTCGTGAGCAATTGTCAGAGGAAATCGTGTCCCAGATGCTGCGTTTTCTGAAATATCAATGTTAATGTGATCTGAAGGAAAGCTTGGCGAGTTGTCGTTGATGTCCTGTATGTCAATCTTGACCATGCATATTTCCTTATCGTTGGCAAAAACCTCCATAGAGAGCTGGCACTTTGGGTTGCGTCTGCATAACGTCTCCCTGTCAATCCTTTGTTTCGTGAATACCATCCCACTCTCCGGGTCAACGTCCACGAGATGTGGAGCAGAATTTTCCAAAACTCTAAAGTTAGATTTTTTCCCTTTCTCCAACGTTCCATATCCGCCATCTATCGCTATATTTCCGATGACAGTGCCGGGTCCCTGCTCCTCCGGAACATAGTAATTGAGATTCTTCAATGTTAGGGCTTTAACCCACAAGAGAAAGAAAACAGGTACAGAGAACCGCATCCCTTCTACTGGATATGCGGTAGCAGGTGAAAAAAGAAAATCCTCGTTGACTTCAACCTGTTGATTACAGCAAACCTAGAAGCCTAAACCGCAGCCAGATATGTGGATTTCCGTTCATCCAAAACAAATTAGACATCAATGATCCGTTTCCTCCTTTGATGCTGATTTTAACCTCTTTCACATTCCCTTCTGCTAAGACGAACTATCTGTAAACAACGCGATGACCGCCCAACGACACTTAATGCATGAATGAAAAATACATTTCATCATGGTGTGCTACACATAGGCTACTATATTTTCCTTTTAAAATAGACGAACATCAGCTTGAGAACCTGCTTGTAATTCCCTATTGCATGAAGGTTAAAATCGTTTGATTCTCTATTGTGAAGGTTAGACAGTAGCCTACAAAAGCGCATTGCCCTCATGCGACATTACACCTAGGATACAGCGAGCATCGCTCGTTCAAATGCAGCATTGCCCATTTTTACCATTCACAATGCATTTACTTTTTTTCAGTGCGGCACACTGTTGCATATGGGGTTTGCTCATGAAGCACACACCTAGTCGCTGCCACAAAGTAGACCAAAGCAGAAAACGATGCTGTTTCACGGTGTACAACCTTTTGTATTCTCGTCATTCAAGAGCATCTATAGTGCAGCGACCACTTTTGTCAGATAATTGTCCTATAATCAGTCCAGTAATGCCATAATCCAGCCCAGGTGGACCCAGCGCTGTTGCATCCTTCATTCGGCCAAATATCGTTTAACTGCTCCTGCGAATGTTGAAAAATAAAAGATACGACGTTGAAAGATCTGGGATAATCGAAATGAATCGCTCCCCTGCGCTCAATTCACCGCGTCAACTGTTGAAACCTGTATTCGCAGTGAGGTCTGACTGGAATCCTCGCGACTCTTAAGCAGACTCCAGTATAATTCCTGGTGCATTTAACACAGTTTCTGATCGTCTACCAGCCAATGAGTGAAACAGTGACAGATCTTGCCTTGGGGGGTTCTCCAATAGGTCTGGCAAGATCGCATGAAGAAGGGCTGTTCTAGTGCTACGTGATTCAGTTACTGATGTGCGCGCCTGGAGCACAGTGTCGGTTGAAACGTGCTCATGGATGTTGTTAATACATATGGATGTAAAATAGTGATTGCGAATAGGTCAAGTGAAACTCGTTAGTCTAACCAAACCAAGATTTACAGCGAGTGGTCATACTGTACAGTATATGCCTGGTAGTCTAACCAAACCAAGACTTACAGTGTGTGGTCATACTGTACAGTATATGCCTGGTAGTCTAACCAAGCCTAAAGCTTACAGCGAGGGGTCATATTGTACAGTATATGCCTGGTAGTTTAACCAAGCCTAAAGCTTACAGTGTGTGGTCATACTGTACAGTATATTCCTGGTAGTCTAACCAAACCAAGGCTCACAGCGAGGGGTCATACTGTACAGTATAATGAAATAGATGAAATATGTTTCTGTCACTCAAATCACTCCAGATTTATTATTAGAATGTTTTTTGAACTGTACACATTTGTATTACTAATTCCCCAGATTTAGATATTTAGATACTAAATAAATAATACAAACTAGGCTTACTGTTTTTTGGGGAAAGCCAAATGACTAATTATTTAGCTGTTCTAAGAGTTTAGTAGCATATTCTGCTTCAATATACACATGAATCTCATATCTGATATTGAGAATATGGATTGGCATTTTGTCCATTCAGCATTTCAGGTTGGCATTTGCGTTTTTATACTCACTTGACCAGACCCGAGATGCTAGTTCCCTAGGTAATACAGAATTGGCATATTGTCAGAAGTGGCTATGTCAGTAGGCCAATATCACTGCGGTTTGGGTTTTGCCTTTTAATTTTCTGTTGACCCGGATCTAAATCAACCTTGAGTTGTCCCTGAATTCATACCCATTGTCTAAAACATGGCTGCTTTAATCCTCTGTGGAGCATCAACTTTGGCTGGCAAGGATGCAGCCAGCATAAATTTGCCATTTCTGCAGGTAAGAGATAAGAGCAACAAAGGGAAACTCTAATTATCATTCAATATGTTAAAATCTGGCAAAGCACTGCATTTGACTTAGTGTTTGCATTGTCACACTAATGCCATTCATCTGATGTCTCTGGATGAAAGTATAATCAAATTACCAATCGCATCTTAGAAAGATTATGTGTTTTTGTACAGGTTAAGGTTTTGCTATGAATAGCATTCTTAAATGAGAAGACTATCTGTAATGAATCATAATAATCTTGAACTGTATCAACCTGTGCCGGCAGTTAACCGACACAGATGCACAACTGTTGACTTCTGTCAGAACCACAATGTTATGTCTTTTCTAATTGAGCGCAGAAGTCAAACAGTGGCTGCACTTGTGTGAGCATCATTACAAAACCTTAAAATTTCTTTCACGTATATTTGCTCTGCGCAAACATCCATAGTGAGATTGAAGTGTTTGTCAGTGCTGATAGCCACTGCTAGATATATCTCACCTGACGCAACACCTCTGAATTGATGGCAATAAACACAAGTGATTGAATTATATAGGAAAAGCATACGATTGAGATTGCTTTACAAGACAAGTAGCATACCTCTTGATTGAATGTATATCCCCCTTTCCACGGTGAAAGGGATGGTTGGCACTCATTTACATGGAAGTTCTTCATCTGTCTAGAGAATACTGTATATTGGCACAACATATTATACCATATTCCATTATGTATTGTTTTATTTAAGGACTTATCTGTTCAAGCACTGAATCAAAATCATAACCAATAAGGCTGACTTGGATTTGAATGTAAACATACATCAAAATCAGTGCAAACAGAAATCGTTCAAAAGTATATATTTGATTAAAATTCACGTTTCATTTTCAAAATTGAACAATGAGCATGTTTAGCTCAACGTGCATCTTACACAACCTATTGTCAAAAAGAAAACTCCAGATGGAAAATATTTAGGGTGGCAAAATAAAATATAATTATTTTAATTAAAATCTGAACCTGCACTTTGGGGATGTGATGTGATGTGTGTTCTGACTCTATGTTCTTTTTATCAGGTCAGTACCTGTAAGTCAAGAATACCTAAACCATTGTGACAGCAGCCTTTGGCCAATAATCTTAAATCTGCACTAGTGTGCGTTTGTCCGTATAAGTAAATGTTGAGGAACATGGCTGCATTCACATCGCTGTATGTGTGTCTGCGTGTGTGTGTGTGCCCTATATATGGGGGTGCTTTTCGCGGATGGGGGTTAGGGCTGGTTCTGTGATCATAGCTGATGCAATATTTTCACCAAAATCCTCTCAAATGACTCACACATCAAACAGTTTGATCAACCAGTATTAAAAACCGTCCAGATTAATTCCATATGAAATCAAGAACAATGTCTAGAACCTAAGTATGAACAGCTTTGGAACCATAAAGGAGTCTTTCCTATATTTTAAATGAGAAGCCCCTTTAAAATGTAAAATGTAATTCTATACACTTTGTTAAATATAATGATCTATAGCCACAGTTTATGTTAGAGTCACTGTATGCCAAAACCCGTTTAATTTATGTTAATTTGCATGAGCTTTCAGTCAGTCTTCAGTTTATTGTTTGTGGTACAGTGGCTGGTTTGCCCTAGTTTTCCAACTGGTAACCAGTGTAAAAATCGAAAATGAACACCAACCCTCAGGCATATATTAGAATTTCTTAATAAAAATAATATTACAATTTATATGAACTGACATCATATTAACACTATTAGGTTTACAGAGGGTTCTACACAGTTCATATTAAATTCTAATTATAAAATCTGAAGGGCAAATCCAGGAACTAAAATGCACACCAGGCGGCATGCTGAAAGTGGGGTGATTATAAAGATAAATGATCCTCTTTGAACATACATTGGTTATTCAGCAATGACTCTCTGTCCAAACCTCTTGTGCCACAGTGCATTAAAACATGCAACATGTGCATTCCTACCCTCATATTGCTGACTGACAACATTAAACGTGGTAATAGATTCAGAACATACTATCTACATGTTGGAGATATGTACATTGTCAATATGAATATAACAGGTGAGCCACTTAATTTCTGTGCTGTGCCGCCTATGTAGTGATGCACACTCTCAGGAAGGTTGGGCCAGATGCCTTGTCCCACATACAGTGTGAGAGAATAGCCAGGTTTCTCTGGACTGGCACAGAAGCAGTAGGTTAGGAAAAAAGAACTCCCGGGAGAAATGATTCAAGGTATCAGAGAGCCTGAGAGATGAATAAAGTGAAAGCAATTGCAAGGGGGAAATAATGGAGGTCACACTGTTTGATGTTCCTATGCTAGCCATGAAAATAACTTGGAGGATGATGGAATCAATCCCAGCTCCAAAGGACTGAGCATTCATGAAGATATGTTTAGATTTGTGTGTTTAATGGGACTTCATATGGCACAATTTCCTACTGATCTGCAGCGGTGATATCAGCAAACATAAGATTATGCTTGAAATGTGATGGATGGACATTTTCACCCTGATATTTAGTTTTTTTTTGTTTTTTTTGTTTTTTTTGTTTTGATGACTGAACACAAGGTCAAAATGGAGTTTATCCTCTGATATCACCTGCCAGTTCAGTCAAGAGGATTGCCTTCTCAAGGTGACATTTCTTTGGTGCCTGTGCTCTGCATGCCACAAGATCTTTCATTTCCTGTGAGCTCAAATTTACTACTCATCCCCTCACAAGGGGAGAAAACCTCTCATATGACGCAGTCTGTGATCTTTTATATTGAAAAAACAACACAAAAAACAGCCTCACATGAAAGCAATGGGCGCCTTATATTTAAAGTATTAGACTTAAGTCAAGTGTCTGAAGTCTGCTGGCTTCTAAATTGTATGTAATTGGGAAACTAGCGCAATTTACTGTGCACAATAAAGTCAATGGACAATTATTCAATTTATTCTATTCTAATTTAGCTGGAAGATTCTTCTATTGAACATACGTTAGTTAGTGGCAGTGCTTCACTTAAACATAGTTGCAAGTGCACTCTTCTATAGAAGTACTGTTCTACTACTGATCTCAATATGGACTCAGAGAGCTATTTAGTATGCAATTGATCAGGCAGCATTGTCATTTAAATTAACTTCTTGGGAGGATATCTATCCAGCTAACAGCTTGTGTGGCAAGGGACTATCAGAAAATTAAAAGGGACATCACATTGCTCTTCACTAAATTGAAATGGAATAAAACTGAAGAAAACCAAAGACTGTGCAAACATTGCAATATATGTCTCTTCAGATTGTTTTTTTATCTTGGCATGTTTATCTTCACCAATTCAAACAGGGAGAACACCTTTCTGACATACCACCTTTTTAGCCCAACTATGTTTTGACAACACATTCAGCCAAATGGAACTCGACCAGTTTTCTGGTGACGGCTGCATTAAAGTGATACAGTAGTAGTCTAAACCATGACAGCCAAATTCATTTTCAATAAAATACTGTCCAACTTGTCTATATTTTAGAAGAACAGCAAATAAAAACCCCTTTATTGGGTCCAGGCTCCTCTATTTGTCACATTAAGATGCTTACAGGACTGGAAAGCAAATGTTTGATTCTCACTAAAATAAGTCTGCGGCGATGCAGTGCATGTCTAATTGTTGATGAAACGTCAAATTAAAATGCCAGGCACTAGTTGAGGAAAGGCTGGTTGCAAAGACTCCCTTTTTGTTTCAACTTCTAACAGGGTAATGCCATACTCAAGGATACCATTGTGGAATCTTCCATCCATCCATCCATCTTCATCCGCTTATCCAGAGTCGGGTCGCGGGGGCAGCAGCTCCAGCAGGGGACCCC
>JAODTR010000014.1:3176949-3194176 GCA_025399935.1 Amblyopsis rosae
TCACCCCCCCCCCCCCCCCCCCCCCACACACACACACACACACACACACACACCCACCTCACCAAAACTGTGCTCCTCTGTACTCTGTATTGAGTCTTATTGAAGCTGTAAACATTATGCTAATAGCTTTCATAGAAATAGTGGGTTTCTATATAATTATACCATATAGCATAAACCATTCAATATCCATCATGGCTTCTCACAATAAGCGGTAAAAAGATAGTCGCCACAAAACAGCCTGAAAATGTTATATGCTTGGCGAAATAATGGAATTTTGTCCGTCATCGTGTTTTCAATCTGAAAACAACCATTCTGCTCTGAAGCTTTCTACTGGCTGTCGAATATACAAATAGTTGATTGAGAATAATGATGGGAAATTTTGGTCATTAAGTTAAGCATAGCCAAGCAACATTGCAAAGGATGTGTCTTCAAGGTCCTTTAACCTTAACCTTGCATGAATGTTAGAATGCAGAGTTCAACCATTTAACAACTGTAAAAACACCATGAATTACATCCAAATAGTAAGCAACTGACCACTGTAACTCAAGTAAAAATTAACACCAGACACAAAAGCCATGTATTATGGGGACAACACCTGAATACACATCTTTTTAATCCCTAAATAATTAACATAATTAACATATATCTAATTATCTATGGGTCTCCATATTCCTACATCAGTTTATATTTTCTGTCTATTGTACACTGAAGACAGTTCTCTCAGCACCATACAGCAACAAAGACTGTAATATAACACCTATATGGAAGATCAATACTGTTTGTATGTAAATAAGAGCTGAAGGTATAGCACCTTTCACAGAGAGAGGGGTGATTATATGTGATTATAGTATGTAAGATAGTGTCATGTATTAGAAATGCCAAGATATCTGTCAGCTATAAATGTGTAACATTATATGTGCTCTGGTTTGCCTGTAAGTGGTGTCCTGAAGGAATGCAGACCAATGACAGCCAGCCTCTTCCTTGATTGGTCCAGTGAATCTACCTTGCCTTTCAATAACATGAATGTGTGGCCGCGCGGCGCGCACACACACACACACACACACGCGCACACGCACACGCACACGCACACGCACACGCACACACACACACACACACACACACACACACAGGATTGTCAGTGGCGCTTTGCCAAGGCAGAACAACTGGCTCCAGGGGGTAGAGGAGGAGGGGATCGGTATTTGGGTTGTTCTAAATTTTAACTTTATTGTTAGATATATCTCTTGTTGCAACTCTCAAATCCCACCTACCCCATCTTTAACAAACACGTTAGCATTTACATGCATTGTCTATATGATTAAATATATGGATAATCGCATTCAAATGCAAGTGAAGACGAATCTGGCTTCAAACATGTATACTGAATGTTAATGCACTGCAAAAAAGTATATTATTATCAGGCTATAGGTTATTCTACCGAGCGGGTTGTGTGTTATCAATCACCGTGGACACATGCGCATACGCACAGGCGGGCGGGCGCGCGCGCACACACACACGCACACATACACACACATGCAGACACAAGAGACATAAAAGAATGGAAGAAGGTTATAGCAAGGTTATTATCCACTGGAGCCGTGTTGTTGTAATACGAGGAAAAACGCTGTGCACAAAGTAAAAACAGCTGGATTCCTTTTTATTTTCTACCTTCATATATATACGCACCCCCAGTCAGGCTTAGAGTGGTTTTCTTTTTTTATAAGGCATATTTTTAATTCTAAAGCGATGGATTGGTCACACTTGGTCTCATTAGCATGAGGAGCCGTATAAACCCCGCCACTGCAGAACTGGGAGCTGTGTGGAGACGGGGAGGCAACAAGCGTGTCTGACTGGCTGCGCGCAATGAGCAAGTAACTTTCACTTTGTGCACACTTCATAACAGGCTGTTGGATGGAGAGCTCACACAGAGGCTGAATTGCTCCTGAGTGCACGGCGAAAGTGAGGCTTCTTTGTGATGAAATACATAACTCCGAAGATGACAGGGCTCATATTAATAGATTGGCACCGGTGGATATTTATATGTTCTGTTCAACAGATGTTGATTGTTTCACTGTCTGCGTCCGAGGGAAATACTGTACGATACCAGACAAATGAGGAGGACGGACCCGGTACAGTAATCGGAAACCTTGGCAAGGACATGTCCTTGAGTCTGTCTCATTCGTCCAAGACTAATTTCAGGATGATGAAGCAATTTAACGATTCTTTCGTCAGAGTGAGAGAAAACGACGGAGAACTCACTGTTGGGGAGAGAATTGACAGAGAACGAATATGCAGGCACACTTTACAGTGCCTTATCACTTTTGATGTGGTCAGTTTTTCAAAAGATCGGTACAAATTGATTCACGTTGAGCTGGAAATTAAAGATATTAACGATAACTCTCCAGAGTTTCCAAACAGGGAATCTATAGTGGAATTCTCTGAGAATGCAGCGTTGGGCTCCCGTATACCTTTAGACCCGGCCGTGGACGCTGATGTCGGATCAAACTATATTCAGAGTTATCAAATATCTGTTAATAGTCATTTTTCTATTGATGTGCTCCTGAGAGCGGATGGGGTTAAATATGCGGAATTGGTGCTAATGAAAGAGCTAGACAGAGAGACACAGGCGTCATACACGGTGGAGTTGGTAGCCACAGACGGGGGCAGTCCACGTAGATCGGGGTCAGCAAAAATTACCATAAGAGTGACTGACTTCAATGATAACAGTCCCGTTTTCGACCAGAATAGTTTTTCAGTGAGTTTGCCTGAAGATGCGCAGGTGGGCACGGTTATATTAGATTTGAATGCAATAGATGTAGATGAAGGGTTAAACGGAGAGGTCACCTACGGATTCGGGAAACAGGTTTCACACGAAATACGAGAACTTTTCGAAGTGGACATTAAAACTGGCCGCTTGATGCTCAGGCGCCCAGTGGATTATGAAGACAAAAAAACCTATGAGGTAGATGTGCAGGCAACTGATTTGGGAGCCAACCCGACCCCCTCCGTCTGTAAAATTATAATTCACGTCAAAGACGTTAATGACCATGCCCCAGAAATTAGCATTACCCCAATGACCTCAATGACGACGGGCGTCGCTTACATTAGCGAGGCGGCAGACAAGGAGAGTCTGGTGGCTCTTATCAGCACCTTGGACAGAGACTCGGGCATCAACAGTCAAGTGCACTGCATATTATACGGTCACGACCATTTCAAACTTCAGCAAGCTCATGAAGACAGCTACATGATCGTTACAGCCGCCCCACTAGACAGAGAGCGAATTAGTGAGTATAACTTGACAGTAATGGCCGAAGACTTCGGGTCACCTCCGCTGAGAAAGATCACACAGTACACAATTAGAGTGAGCGATGAGAATGACAACGCCCCTCAATTCAGCAAAGCTGTTCATGAAATATCCATATTGGAGAACAATGCACCCGGGGCATATATCACAACAGTTGAGGCCAAAGATGCAGATTTGGGGAACAACGGCAAGATAACATACAGGCTGATAGACACTGTCATAATGGGGTCACCGATGAACACATTTGTGTCACTCAATTCAGTGTCTGGCTCAATTTACGCACTGAGGAGCTTTAATTACGAGGTCATGAAGCAGCTGGAGATACATATCCAAGCGAGTGACGGGGGCTCTCCGCAGCTCCAGAGCACCGCCATAATCAGACTTACAATTCTGGATCAGAATGACAACCAACCAAGCATCACAGAGCCAGTTCTGTACAAGGGCTCCGCTGAGGTTTTCGTGCCCAAAGATGCACCTGCAGGCTATGTTGTAACCCAGATAAAGGCCACAGATGCCGACGAAGGGATAAATGCACAGCTGTCCTACAAAATCACAGAGGGCGCACACCTGGGCTTCTCCGTCAACAGGGCTACGGGGAAGGTACACGTGAGCCGTCAGCTGACGTACGATGTGACCGACGCTGTCAGGGTGACGGTGGCGGCGAGCGACGGCGGAGCGCCCGCGCTTACCTCCACGGCCGTCATCCACTTCAGCTTCGTGGAAGGCCCCGTCCCCAGCCTCTCCGGCCGGTCGGAGGGCGACGGCGAGGGCGAGGAGCTGTTCCAGTGGGACACGTCCGTGGCTATAATCATCGTGCTGGCGGGAAGCTGCTCCCTGCTGCTGCTAGCCATCGTCCTCATCACGACCACCTGCAGCCGCAGGAGAAGGGAGAAGCGGGAGGGCGGCTGCTACGAGGACAAAGACGAGGCGGCAGAGGCGGAGATGGGGGAGAGCGGCCACATTGATTCGCTGATCGTCGGACACAAAGGCAAGGTGTTTGACGCCCAGTCGTTTCCAGAGACGACGGCGATGCCCCCCGCCGCTGCTGCAGCCGCCCCCGCCGCCACAATGGAGGCAGCCATCGAGGAGAGTAGGCCGACCGCCAGCATCTTTGAGTCCAACAGCAGAATGGTGGAGGGCAAGCTGAAGGTAAGAAGCAATGGGTTTCCACAGTGGACGCCAATATGGAGGGGTGAGAGCCAGAGGGGCGCAGTGACATTTATCCAACTTTACAGGAGGGCCAAAACTAAACATGTCATTTCACATGCGCCTTTTTGGTATAGGTTTAACAACATTTCATTAATTTCATCTAAATGCATGGGCCCATCTGATGACAATACCATTTAATATTAAGAACAATCTATTGTGATGAAATAAAAATATAACAAAAAATTCTTACCACATGCTTTCAAAATATACATTTCTCAATGCCAAACTGGTGTAAGTGCAGTTACATTATGTTTCATATTAGAGTATTTACACTTGTTCCCCTTTAGCAGTAGAAGCTCATCAAAAGCTTTCATTTGATAAATACATCTCCATTTCACCCAAAATGTAACTTACACCCTTCTGGTTCTCACCCCTCGATATAAAGGTATTTTTTGAAAGGGGCACTTTGTATTGTCACATACACATACATGCAGCGAAATCCATCCTCTGCATTTAACCCATCCCTCAAGGGAGCAGTGCATATGCTCTCAGCTGTTTCCTTGCACGCTGACTGACTCACATTATGTGTGGGCTTTATGTTGCCTTCTCTCAGGGATATTGCACACTGCCGGGATATGGAAAAGAGACCATCCGGCCTATAACTATATGGAAGGGCAACTCATTCACCACCATCTCAGCCAGAGATCCCCAGATTAGTGGGAAGGACAGCGGGAAGGGAGACAGCGACTTCAACGACAGCGACTCTGACATCAGCGGTGACGTGCACAAAAAAGACTCCCCGCCAACAAACAGTAAGTGCTCCAGTCAATCAATCAATCAGTCAATCAATCAATCAATCAATCAATCAGCAAACAGCCAGTCGCCATACTGACCCACGCATAATCGCCATGTATCTGCAGGTCTCTGGGCTTGCACTAGTGAGTGCAAGGTCCTGGGTCACTCGGACCGATGCTGGAGCCCGTCAGCCACCAGGCCCAACACCGGCATGGCCGCTGGGCCTCATGTGTCCATGCTCTCCAAGACAGCTTCCCTTCCCAGGGAGACCAGGAGGGAGACCTATTACCCAGCGCACCCACCGCCCAAGCCCCACGCTCTGCAAAGCGTGTACGAAAAGGTCCAACACCAAGAGTTCGATTATATACTCGTGGGTCCGTCAACGCCTTCCAGAATACTGGAAACAGATGAAATATCGATCCCAGAGTACACGCATTCCTAAAAGAACTCATCAGCGATGAAACAGACTCATGAAAAAATGGATAAGTCTTGAATAGTTCTTTGATCTCAATTAACTCTAATGTGGGACTGTAATATGTGTTTTGTACAGATATGTCTTCTGTCTCTTATATAGGCTCATGTATGACTGTTTATTGTATCACATGTAATATGCAATATTTTGTATATTTATAATATATTTTTCATAATGACTCAATGTAAATGACAATTTTATTAAACATTTTGAAGGGCATGTGTTAGAATTTAAAGGGCATGATGACTAGTGGACATTCAGGCCAAAATGGGCATATCTAAAGTGGAAAACAATCATTTATATATCAACATGTTTGTGGTAGGTTTTGTCACATCATTGCACAAATAAATAGTAAAAAAAAAGTTATATTCGGACTTCTGTCATAGTATCACGTAGACTATTAGACATAGAATTTCTTAAATAAGAGATTTGACTCCTGCAGCTACTGTATGACACTGAATGGGTTATGATGGGAAACACAAGCCATTCTCCTCACAACGTGTGAAACTATGTAATTACAGAGCCACCTTAATTTGCATGCAAATTCAGCAGAGCTGATCAAATGCTCTTTCAATTACATATTTTTCCAGGGTTAAAGAATCCCTTCACCTTTCTGATTGCCTCGCAGCTCGCCAATTATCCAGAAAAATCTGGCTCATTCTGTTTCTAAGCAACAGGGCCAGAGCATATTCAAATAACTTTTGCACCTTTACCTTCTTGTTAAGTTGTGATAAGGTTGTAACCTCGACTGAGAGAGCGTATCCCTGCGAAGGAAGAAAAAGCAGACAAGCATGTGGGCGTGCATGTCAGCGCGCGTGTCCACGTGGGTGCCAGTGTGTAGCCTACTGTACGCTGTGTGCTCTTTGCTTTGGTGTGTGTCCACTATAGAACATACGCTTCTCTGAAATCTGTTAACTATTTGCATACAGCATAATTGTGGTTATATAAGGACACAATGCACATTGGCATTATTGCTAAACATATAAGCACAGCTGCATACATTCTAAAATGGTCTGTTTCTGAATACTATAGGCCTAGTGTTATTAGTCTTGCCTTGATAGTAGCCTATATATCAATTTGATGACGCGCTACCCTCACTGAATAATACTGGTTGGCCGGTGTTCCTGCAGCACTAGCACGTCACTCACAAGCAAATGACAAATAGTCATCTAGGTGATTATTTCCAAAGAGGCTATACTGTAGACGCAGACTTTACTGTAAGTCACGAGCAACGCAATGATGAGCACTTCACAAAAAGTTGAAAAGGACTCTAATGGACCAAATGGTTACTGCATGCCTCCGGTAAGACTAATTAATTAATCACGAGACGAAAAGCAAGACGTTTGAAAGTAGTCATTTGGAAATATTTGACTGATTTTGTCTGTGACTATCCAATATGATGTAGCATACATTATTGTTTCTTGCTGGAAATTCGTTGTTTTGAAGGCAAACGACGCGTCTAGAGAGTGTTCATCTGACGCACTTGGGTGCTTCCTGAGATATGGAGCAGTAGCTCTCATTATCACTTGGAGCGTTCTACAAGTGGAAAGTCAGCGAAAAAAGTGTAAGTAGGCCTAAATTAACATCGCCGTCCTAAATTAAAACAAAAAATACTTTATCTTAATTTAATTTTGTTTAAATTAAAACAAAACATATTTTGTTTTAACCTAGGGAGGGAATTCCCTAGGACAATGGCTAATTATTTCTAATAAAACCAAAGATTTTAGCTCTCAAATGCTTTTTATTTCATGTTTCCATCTGTTACAGAGGATGAGAAATAACGGACAGTGAACATTGCCAATTGTGTCAAATTAACCCTTAAGTTTGAGTATGCTTTTTCGAGGGCACATATGGTTTTAATGGGTAATCTCACTATTCTGTACCACTGCTAATATAGCTGTTAATGATGCTATGAATCATGGGAAATACAGTATATCAGATCAGGTGGATAGCACATTCATCAGAGGTCAGAGGTCAACTATGCTTGCCACTTTTAGTTACATTTAAAAAATAATGCCTCCCAAAAGATATGGCTTAACAAAAAGTGGACTCTGAAAACATGGTTTTCAAGACAGGTGGGTATGTGATAAATATCTGTTTACTTGCATTAGCCATAGAGCAGTTTGCCTTGTTTATGGAGCTACCGTGGCGTAATTACATAATATAACATAAAACTGAATGAGACTAGCCCTCGACATACCAGTCCCTTAGTCCCATTAGTCCCAGTCCTTAAATTTGGTCCCCACTGTGATTGAGTTTGACACCTATTCTGCCTTTGATCAACTGGCGTGGTTGGGGGCAAAATGAAAACTTAATTTGTTGACATATATATATATATATACGTTGATCTTAAATGCAGAAGATTATAGGCCATTACTTCTTTATCTCCCAGCATACTGTGGTTTATGTCACAGAAAACAGGTAGGCTCACGTCTGACTTAAAATAGTAGACCTACGTTTTAGATAGGCCTGTCAGTGTATTCACATTTAAAGGGTAATTTACTTCTATGCCGCCCACATTTTAAATTCCATATGACTATCTTTGTCTTGGCCTTACCCTGTCTCATTAGAGATGGAATATTTATTTGTGTCAGGATGATATCACCCGGAGCAGACACCCCTGTCAAGGGTCTGCAGCTGTATCCCTTTTGGTGTTCCACTCAAACCCTGTGTGTGGTTAGGCCATACAGTAGCTAACGGCTAACGCACTGGCTCATGGAGATAAATAGGCCTACAGCATATACACAGTATATTATTTTGCTCAAGGCATAACCAGAATGAGACAGCATATTTGCTGAATATATCACATATGTTTGTATGCAACTCCTTTTGTGTGATTGTACAACTCTAACTATAAATGCCATACTGTAGGTTTACAATGTCCATTACAGTATGACCATCAATGGGAAGGTGAAGGGGGGTTCCTTGGAAATTGATTCCAGTAATAACCTGGAGAGGTTCAGAACTGGGAGTGCAAGAGAAGGGGTGGAGGAGGTCCATGACTTTCAGATTGTGAGTTGTCCTTGCTTGCTAAATACACACTTGGCATTTGCTTATGAAGTAGCAAAGCTGTAAGTGTAAATATTGCATGTATATGGCTTGATGCAGGGAATCACTGGCATCCACTTTTTCCGGGGAGAGAAGTGCTATATAAAATCCCAAATCAAAGCCAACCTTCCAGAAATGGCAACTCCCAACAAGGACCCATTGATGTTTGACCTGGTACTGTAACATGGAGAATTTAATCATGAAATATAGTTGTAGATTGGAGACGATGGTCTTATTATGTATAGACATTGATATGTTGATAAGACAGCAACTAGGTTAGTAACAAAATAACACTACAATCTACTGTATCTACAATAAAGACCATAAAAATGTTGCAGCGTAAATAAGCCTGTATTGTACCTTTTGGATTTGCAGTGTTGATTGTGGCAGTACTTTGGCGTAACACAATAAATGCACTGTAAATGAAGGTTTATGGTAAAATGTTGCAGAGTTAACATAGAAGAACATGCTACTACATTAGATTTGTGTCATTGCTCTTGAACAGTGCACTGTCGGAGGGCAATTCATTGATTATAATATCATGCCAAATGTTTTATATATTTCTATATATTACATAGAAAAACAATTTAAAGAAAGCAGTGGAACCTCTGGTGTTTGAAGCATGCGTGTCCCTTCAGACAGATGAAATCATGCCAGTGAAGTATGATGAGGACTCTCTGATTTGGGTTGCTACAGACCACCCTGTAAAGGATACCAGCTTCCTCAGCTCCAAGATCCTCTCTCTGTGCCAGGACTCTCCTATCTACTGGCTCCAGCCGACGTATCCTAAAGGTTAACTGTAATCATCACACTGATTAATGCCATGCCCCCGTGGAGAGAGACCACGCAGGCTTATATCAGATACACAGTTACATTTCCTTCCCCCCTGTGGTGCTTCTATTACTTAGTATCTGGTCCTAATAGTCCCGCTTTATCACCTCTGTATGAGAATGTATTCTTCAGCGTGGGGATGCTGTTTGCATGCATTCAAAGTTTAGACCCCGGTTGACTTACTAGCATCTAACATATGCTACATTTGGAGACTTATTAGGGTGTGGGAGAAGAAGAAGAAGAAGAAGTCTTTGGTCGCACATTAAAAAAGAATGCTGGTGAAATATGCAAGACAGCTTGGTATCACTGCAGCTGGTTCATTTATTCAGGACAACTGAGACGCTTTCCGCTATGTAGGCTTGAGCTCTGAGGACGCGCACCGAAGTCTTGCGGATGTTGATCCGGCGCCGGCGCCTCTCATGTGACTGTTGTAACAGATGGGGAGAGGAGGAGAAGAGCCAGGCGGCAGGCCAAGCCACTCCGGCTGGAGGAGCTGGAGGGAGGGAGGAGCGAGCCGAGGAACGATCCGAGCTTCTCGGAGGCCATAGACACCGGCGGGGGCGGAGGAGAAGAGTCCGCTGAGGGGTCAGCCTACAATCCAGAAAATCCAGATCAAGTGAGTGGCGAGTTATCCGGGAGAGATACGCGCGCGATTGCCCGAGAGACGACTTTGAATGAACTACGGGAGTTATGTGAGAGTTAATTCTGAGCCCCGAGGATATATGATCAATTGATGTTTTACCTGTATGTAACACTGTAGTGGCGTTTGTAATAGCGTATCAATTCATGCCTGGGCCAACAGCCTTCCTATGAGGATGTGTAGAACTTAAATGCAAGCAGTTGACTAACCTACGTTTATTTTCCCCATCTGCTGTTCTCATGTGATGGTGTGGGTGAATAGGTGTCGTTTTAACAGCTGTAAACGCACATTACTGGTGTGGTAGCTGCCACTGTGTTAATGATGTGCAAATTGATTTTCCGGTGGTGTCGTGCAACACCAAGCGCACAGACGATGCTTGCAAAGAGTAGGGAAGTTTCAAAATTAGAGCGAAAACCAATGGAATTAACTGTAATTTGCATTCAAAAACTTTTAGCGCGAGAAAGATGTTGGGGAGCAAGGCTCCGTGAACTTTGACCCCATGCTAGACCGGCTGGGGATCTGCTGCTCCGAATGCCGACGCGGCTACACCCACTGTCAGAGAGTGTGTGAGCCTATGCGTGGCTATTGGCCTTGGCCGTACAACTACAAAGGATGCCAAGTAGCTTGCAGGGTGATCTTGCCCTGCCGTTGGTGGCTGGCACGTACACTAGGTGTTGTGTGAAAGACCCAGATGCATTTCACAACATGCACGACATACTAGTAAAAGCTCTTTGAACAACCATATTTTAGACACAATGTATTTAAATGCAGATATTAATGCAGAATGTTTGCATTCCATTATAAATATCTCATGCCTGCAGCAAGCTGTGCTTGTTAAGATGACACCCAAACCATGATATAAGAATATATCAAAAAAGGCACACTTTCACCTGGACTGTGGTATAATACGCACTTTGCATATAAACAGTTATTTCTCTTTATATATCCCCTTTATAGACAACCCAGTATTTAAAGAGGAATTGAATAAACATAATGTGTAGATTTAGAATTGCAAATGAAAACATTCATATTTTAGTGATATGGCAGACTAATGCTGAATGTGCTGCAGTGTATTTGAAGGACTGTATTGTGATTGAATACAGAGCTACAGCTAATGCAGATGCTTCAAATGATAATGTATCTTTTCTAACTGAACTGTTCCGAATAAATTCTAATATGCTGGCTTTGATGTAGATGCATGTATTGTGTCACATGTTGTTTTCATGGTCTCACGGGGGCTCTTTCTGATAAAAACCAATGTGACAGCAATGGCTGCCATGCTCCCATTCAGAGTCCAGGATCAGGTTGAGGGCAATGTAATTTGTGCATGCTGACATCTGCATTTATGTGAACTAATGCGAGATGAGTGTCACGGAAACAGCAGAAAACCTTTTCACAAAAGTGACATTTTATTAAAAAAATCTCAAAAATAAAAATAAATAAAAGCTTAACAAAAAAATAAAAAAAAATAAAAAACACAGTCAGCTGAGGAAGGATGCTTAGCAGTGTCACATGATCAGTGGGATCCAGCCCAGAATAAAGATACGCCTGTTTCCTCACTTCCCTTAATGTAGATGGTAACATACAGACTATTCTGAATGTTTCATAATCAAAGGAAATCAGATTACTATCTCCAAAGCCATATGGCAACTTTCTAAATAATTGAAAAGAGCCATGTTGCGATCAAGACGATTTCACAGAGGGTGATCCCAGCACATCAAATTACAACAGATGTGAAATTGCACCATATCTGCCACGAAAGCCGCATTGAAACTCAGAGGCGGTGTGAAGAATCAACACAAAGAGATGCTTGTCTCTCCTGCTTGGAGATCTCTCCTGGTGTTTCACGGGGGTAGAGGTGCTTATCACATCTGCAGTGCTGATAAGACAGTCTCTGTGCCTCCGTAGGCTATATAATATTAATCCCTTCTCCCACGTCTGCGGATGCACTTAAAGGAAGGTGACAAGTATGACATATCCTGGACCTGCTGATGGCTTGTGCTCTGGAGTGCAGCCGCTGAAAGAGCCCCAAGTACGCTGAAGTGATGTAAATTTGCAGGGGGAGTCCAATTTCCATCACAGCGCTGTCACTGTCATGGTCATTAAACTAAATCAGCCTGCTGTGTGTCACACGGCTCCCATTTTAAAGTCCCCTCAATAATGGAGTTATACTTGGACTGCAGATTGCAGCCCCACATTCAGTGTCTGACCTGACAGCAGGCATAAGCACAGGCAGTACTTTATTTCATCTTTAGAAATCACAGCCAGACAGTTTATATCAGAGCAAGAGAAATTATTAATTGAGGACCCCGTCGGATCTTAGTTTGCACCAGCCGACGTTCAGCTGTAACATGCATTGTTTCCAAATTACATTATGAAAGATAAATATGCTATACCCGTTGCTGGCGGTGACACGCAACAAACTGCCGCGTGTCACGCCGCACCAACCAAAAGAACTGTGACTCCAAAGATGAAATATGAAGCCAAAAAGAAAACTACATCACCACAAGCAATGACTCAAAAATGACATTTAAACGGAGAGAGAGAGAGAGAGAGAGAGAGAGAGAGAAAAGAAACCACAGCTCAAAACAACAGCAGTTTTGTTTTCCTGGGGCCCTGTTTCTAAAAAAAAAATGTTTTTTTCTTTTTGCCGCCACTCGCCTAAACAGAAATGAGTAGAGGAGAGATGAACGCCTTGGAAGAGCAGCTCCAGTGTGTGAGACAGTGGTGCCTTCTTGTTTGTCTCCCCTCTGGAGCCAAGCTTACCCTGGGAGCCCTGCAGGCCAGGGAACAAACATAGCTTTGTGAGCGCTGACCCGCTGTGCCCAGCAGACATACTGCAAAGCTCCACTCCTGTGCTAATGGGAAAGTTCACAGCCGCCCAGGTAGGGGAGTGCTCTACCCCTGCTTGTCTTTTCTTTATTTTTCTGTTCCTCAAATTCACCCTCACTGCACCCATCAAAACCAGGTCTGGGGCTCTGATGAATTTTGCATGACAACAAACTCAAAAGGCTCGTCTTTCAACCAACATCCGCTTAGCAACGACGCCTGCAATGCAACAGAGAGACACCTTAGTTGCTTTATTGACGCTCTTCTAATCAAACTTGTGCAACCACAGATGCTCCACATGAATATACCAATGGCCTAATTATTGTTACAATAAAGAGGATTCAATTCTAAAATGAGCTGGCTACACAGGTTGTCATGTTGTGGAAGGGGTGAGGCAGGGTAGTGATTGTGAAAGTAATATAGTAATGTAACTAGTAACGTAACTAATTACTTTTAATACCCAGTAATAAGTAACGTTATATTACTTTTTGAAGGAGTAATAAGTCAATAGTAAATAGTAACTTATTACTATTCCTGAGTAACCTGCCCAACACTGTTAGTACATAGTGTAGTGTAGTAGTGTGAAGCAAACCACTCAAGCAAAGCGTGCCCTACATTTGATTGCATGTTTGCCATTACCTTCAGACATGAATGGAAGAAGCAGTAGCGACAGTCCGTTTTGCACCTTACCTCGAACACAGAAACCCTTTTAGGTCAGCTCATTATGTTTTTCTGCAAGAGTGCCTTAAAATGCTTTCATTGTTGCTAAGATTGAAAGCATTCTGTAACCATTTGTGAGTCCTTGCATTGGCAATATCACTACAGCCACGAAACATTTGTCTCTTTTTTTCCTGGAACGGTCAGAAAGAGCATGGCTTGGTTGTGGACGATGGGGGTTGGGATTGGTACACAGTTTAAACTCTTTTTAATCCCATGGTTGAGTGACCACTTGCAATGCTGCCCAAATAGTGTGTCTCTCCCTGTTGTTTGGAGATCACTCTCAAGACTTCCAGCTATAGTGTATGCCTGTCTCTCTCTCTCTCTAACTCTCTCCGTTTGACCCGCTCCCATTTGGTAAATCCCCCTTAATTTTGTGGCTTTTGGTTTTGTACATGGTTTGTTCCCCTTGTTTATTGCACTGTAAATAGACTATGCAGACATCCGCTAGGCAGTTCAGTGAAAAACATTGATATCTAATGAAACTCTGTGGCAATTCTCCTGGGCGGCATTTCTCTGCATGCACTGCAGGTTATTCGCTGCTTTCTCTTTCCTTGTATTGCACCTGGTTGCATGGGGTCCCTGTTTTGCCAGAATGTCAACCGGTGAAGGTGCAGTATGGCGGGTAAACAGAACATGATGAAGGACAGTATAATTGCTTTCATTGGGCCGAGCAATAAGGGTAGCATTTCTTTACCTTGTTAGTGGGACTCGGTTTGTATATCTGTGAAAGCGGTATAAACAAATAGTCAAAACCCCCCATAAGACAAACTGTATGCATCCAGGTTTAGGCATAACTAGAGGCAGATTTAAATCAAGACTTCACATTTTACAATGGTACAATTGAAAGTTCCTTCACAGAGAAATGTCAGGAGGCTTACAACATGAAAGCAGAAGTTGTCCAAAGAGTTACTGGAAGTACTGACGTGACAAAGTTTATGGAGGAAAATATGACTCAAATATGACTGCGAATGCGGTGTTTTTTGTTTAAATCCTCGGCAGCACATGTGAGAGTGAGGAAGCCAGAGAATTAAGATGTGCTGCCCCCAGGGGCAGACTCTATACTTACGGCTTACAACAGCCTCATTATCAACCTCAACTCACATCAGATCCTACCATCACTTTGTCATAGACAGTCTTCTAACTGCCAGTAGGCAACAGGCCAATAACTCCTGCAATACTGTACATAATTGCCATATGGCCGGCATTTTGAGCCAGATTGAAGACTAAAAAGCCCTCCAGGCAGGTTCCCCGGATAACTAAATGAATATTTTATCTCATTTCCATCTAATTTGCACCACATTATTACAGAGAACTGCATTTTTTAATTAATTGATAGAACAAATCAAACACATGTTTATACTTTGATTTTTAGGGAGCCGTTATTTTGAACATTTTAGAGACTTTTTCCACCATGCTTTTTATCTCAGAGAATTCCATCCCCATCTTTGTATATAATCACACACTATGATATTACATAGAGAGAATTAATAACTGTCAGCGTACTTGAAATGCTTGTCTGAGCTGTTCCAGCAGGAAGTCCTTTTACCTGCCACCCTACTGACTAATTAATTTCACACTGTTTAATTAAATCCACAGTCTGGGGAGTCTGGGCAGAACCGCAGGGAGTCCTATCTGAGTCAATAGTGTACAGAGAGAGTCTCTCAAGCTGGCCTGCTTGCTGATGTTGACATTGATGTCACCATCTCAAGGGACTGACGACCATTATTGTCTTAATGCCATCTGCCAGTTGTGAGCACTCACTATAAGGCACATGATAGCATTGTGGCAGTTGTGTGCTAAGTGCTGCATTCACAGTGAAAATAAGGTCCAGAACTTCCATCACAAAACAAGTTCCCTTTGGCCAGTAATGTGTGTGACAGTGGCTAAATATCAGATGATCTATGAAAACCTTTGCGCCTTTAAAAAAAGGGAGTTGATCAAATTTACACTCCGGATCGCATTATAGTTGCATGGCCAGCTCTCACAACGTCTTTCCTAGATCAGTGTTTATATTTTGTCATGCACCTGTTCTCAGAAATGTTGTAGTGTTGGAGAGCTGTGAGCCGAGCTCATGATAGCTGTAGGACAGGAGCAGAGAGGAATGCAAGTCACTGCTCACTAACACGTTATAGGCGCCGGAGGAACGTGTGCTTTATTTAGAGTTTCAAACCAAAACCAAATGGATTAATTCCAAACACACGTCGAGTGCACCTTTAAATGTGTTTGCATAAAAGGTATTTATATATAATGAAAGAATAGCATAGACATGCAATGTAACAGCACAAATTGTCAAAACGAACCCATTCGAAATGTGCTGCAATGCTCTGGGCTATGTGAAATTACTGTATGATTATAAAGATAGCCTTGTAAACATGCAACATGTCTTGGTAGATCAAATGGAAAGTGCAAATTGGCTGTGTTGTAAATGAGCGTATCCAGCCGAGTGCCTGGTCCAACCCCGCTGTACCCAACTGTCAAAGTCTCAGCGATGAAGCAATGTGAGAAGACAGGGAGAGGTGCAAGAGTCTTCAACGCAGCAGGCAACAAAACTGTGGGCTGCAAAGCACACGTTCCACTTCCTCTGTATTCATCACAACATATTTTTAGTAATGCTAATCACAAACACATTTTTGAGTCAGACTTTCATATATGCGAGTATATAATTAAACTCATTAGATACAGTTTGGGCCCACTATACTGGATATTGTTTGATTTGGTGGACTCATTAAATTTTGGCAGAATAAAATATCATGTTTTAATTGATGATATTCAATTTATTTTTGCAGCACCATGGCCAATGAAGCAGAATGAAACAGAGCTGTAAATATAGTCCTTCTCCAAAATAATCCCTGTACAGAAGCGTATATACTCTGTTTCAAACATAAACAACGAGCGTAAGCGAATAGAAAGAGAGAGAGAGTAGAGCCATGTCTACCGCTGTGCTGGTACATGCCGTCGTCGATCTAGAAAACAGCAGAATTGACACTATAATTAACAAAGAACAAATAGTCTGCCTTGGAGACATGCTTGCATACAGCTTATAAAACTATAGTAAAATCAATATGGGGGGAGAATAGAGGTAAAATGTAGCAAACTCATTATCATTACCATCATCGTTAATGAGAAGTCACAGCCTCAATTATGTCGGAAATTGAATCTCGCAGAGATAAGGCATAATAGAGCTGATTTCAACATGCACACATTCAGCGCACCACAGTGAACAAGTGAGACCTTTCTGTGGGTTGAAAGTAATCATCGTTTAGATAAGAATGATGAGGAAAAACTTTCATACTAATGTTTTCACTCTCGTTCTTTTCCCCAAGCTGATTCCGGCATTATCCGTACGAACAGCTCACTATTTGTACTTGTCTCGTCCTGTGACAGGGAGACCTATCAGGTGCTCATCTCCCCCTCCTCCCACCTCCTCTCCACCCCCCCCCCC